>VZTL01038079.1:0-21346 GCA_013400535.1 Scopus umbretta | reverse complement strand
ACTAAGCTGAAACCAGAACAATTACTCTCCTCTCTCTTTATCAATTTGATCTCCTCCACCTGTGTGGACAGTCTGGTGAGCCCGCAAAGGAGCAGAAGTAATCCACCACAGTTGCTTGGGAGAGGCTATTTCGGCTGTTGTCCATCCTCCTGATCATCCAGCTATGGAATTTGGATAGTAAATGCATAAACTTCTTAATATGTCTCATCAAGCAGTGCCCATAGATTATTCTAAACTCCTTTCAGCCTGTCACCACAGAGTTGTTTCTAAGCACCATTAGTGTGGTTGGCACTGCAAAGCAAACAACAGGACACGTGGACGTTATCCCAAAGACAGAATGCTTGTGATGTCCATTAGAGAATGCACTATGGAGACACAAGCTGCTGCTGTACTGCTCTAGGTCTCGGGAGAAAATGACAACGCCATCTATGTGAGCTGAGTTTGAAAAGTGATTTTCATGCTGTATGTTAACTGTTAAAGCTAGGTTCTCACCTTGTGTATAAATAGCTGTTAAGGGAAAGACAAGTGATCCGGCGTTCCCGTGGCAATTCCCACGCATCTCACTGTGCTGCATATGTTTGTTTCTGCCACCTCCTGTCTTTCACTTTAGACTTGTCTTTTAAGATCCTTAAAACTGGGTCAGGCACAATCTTTTTGTTGAGTGTTTGCACCACACACAGCTCAAGGAGAGTATCTGTGAAGCACCATGATGTCTGCACAGCTTGATGGAGCAGTTCAAGATCAAGCCTGGGTCTGAGCCAACCGTGCCTATACCAGATGCATGGCTAGAGCTCCTAAATAAGCCAGGGCCCCTTCCCAGAGACCTGCTCCATTTGCTCATGACAAGAGCCAGGTCTTCAGGGAGTTTGGGCTCCAGTGCAGACTAACCTGACAAGAGAGGCTTCAGGTGAGGTTTCACAGCTGCTTTCAGCTAAACTACACATGTGCTGATGGGCTAATCCTGCTCTCTCCCTACCCCAACTTCTTCCTACTGAATCCCTCATGCTAGTGCAAGTGCTTTTATGGTAATAACTTCAAAATGTGAAAAAGTAATTTCAATTTCTTAATCTTTGCAAATTCAAACCCATGGAGCCAAATACATTATTCTCGGCTGACACCACTATGGTTGATAGTGAGTGGGAGCAGAAAGAGCCTATGACATTACTATTTTTAGGCCAAGTCTTGCTTATTTAAATTGATCTAATGTGGTCAAATTCTACATTTCTTTAGCTCGTGCATTTTCAGGGTCTTTGGCTCCATTTTGTAAGGTATAATTTGAGTAGACTGTGTAAATCATTGTCTTACACAGTAACAGTTCAGATATTTCCCAAAGCAGCTATATCAGAACTCATAATTCTTACATTATTTTATCTAGAAGACAGAGGATATCTCTTCCAATATTTCTTGTATTCAGCTTTGAAAATTAATGGGAGAGCATTAGTCTACATCCCAAAATAATTCATAATGGAAAATGAACACTGCCTGTGGCATGCTCCCATAGTTAGCCCAATTTACGACAATATTCCTTAAATGCAGTTGTACTGAAGAGTATATACTACAAATGTACACCAACTAAAAAATACTGAAAAAGGTGGGATTTTTAAGGTCATTTTACCAAGAAAAAATATCACTCTTTATCAGCAAGCTACTATGGTTTTCCAAATCAATAACCTTTAATTTAAAGATCCTTAGGTATACTATCTTCAGATGGGATAAGTGATTCTATGGGAACTGGAGTTCTGAAGGCTTATTATTGTTTCAGCAGTGGACAGAAGGAGGGTTATAGGCAGGTTAGGGTACTGACTACAGAATCCTCCTATAAATCTGGATTTAAAAGAGCATACTCCCAAATAAGGAGCCTTGTCTATGCTGAGAAGTTCAGTCACTTGTAACTGATCTCATTGTTTTGCTGCTCTTGAAATACAACCTGTTCAGCACTTCCACACTGGCCGGGTTGAATCAGGGTCAGGACACTCTTTAATCCTTGACCCAAACTAGCTTACGAGCACACAGATTAAGCAGCAGTGCCCTCTGATTTTATAGTCTGCAGTCTCTGAGAAAACAGCACATTTGCGGAATTTTAAGGATTCTTCTGCAAGGGTCACACATTCACAGGCTGTATGAGAAGCTACTGTTATTTCTCTGAGATGCTCGGGTTAGTGGGGAGTTCAGTTGGATTAGAAGCCATTTACATTGTTGCAGCAAGGACATTTTTTGTACCTGTGAGCTTAACATTACTGGCATTTCATTTTTCTCTTAATTGGCTTTCAGTGGAGTTGATCTTGACTTAAGATAGGGGATGACCTCTCAAGGTCATACCCTTTCTGTCATCTGAAAAGCATTAACTGTGGGCCATTCTAGGAATTTTTTTTCAGCTGGCAGGCTTGTTGCCTGAAAGCACAGTTTCATATTTGACTTGTTAGTACTTTCTATTATGAACTTTCTTTTGCTTTACAATTTCTTCTGTACATATTATATTCTTCTGCCTGTGAGTATGAGATTTCAGCCTCTTCCAGTCTAAAATCAATCTTAGCAAGCTGATCATTCTGAGGACTAAACAGAAATTGCTACCAGGTCACCGTTCTTAAAAGCAATAATGAGAAAGGTATACAGTGTTCTTCACCTAGGTCTCATGGAAATTTCCACCCCCTTTCAAAAAATTATGTGCTTCCAAAAACACAGACATGACTAAAGCCAGTCATTCCCTTCATGATTTCTTCCAGTGATGTGCATATACTAACTATAATAAATTTTAACTCAAATGTGCATGTCTTCAACTTCCAGCCATTGGTTCTTGTTACTTCCTTCCTCCTAGGTTGAAGGGTTATTTAATACCCATAACATTCTCCCTGTGAAAGTACTGTGATTGTGATCGAGGGCAAAGCTACGTCATGCTGGCAGAGGCATCCAAGGCATCTGAGCTGTCTCTGTTTATACTGACCAGCAGAAGCAGCGTAGAGAAGTGCTGTACGGAGACATCAGAGTTGATTGCATGCTAAAGAGTCTGAATCCAGAGAACAGCGTCTTGTGTTTTGTAGGCAGACTACACTTAGAACTAATTATCAGCACTTTTACCGTACTGAGACCTCACATCGGGCTGCTCCTTCACTTTGATCCCTAAGTCTTTTTCAGAGTCCTGTTTATAAAAAGATCCAGATCATCCTGCCTCACTGCCTTATCCTTATTTACCATTTTACCAAGAGCTTTACTTTTTTCCCCTTTTAATTACACATGTTATCATAAGTGATTTATTATTTACTTTCAAAAATAATCAGTGAACTCATTGAATGGTATCAGGTCTGCTACTGATCCCCATGAAACTCCCTTATAAGTATGTTCAGCTGTTGATAATTTCCTGGAGACAATCTCTTCTTAAGATCTATCACTTAACCAGTTCTTAATTCATAAAACATTTGCTTTATTAATAGTATAGGATGCCAATGTTTAAATCAGAACATCCTGTGCTGCTAAATTCAAATATTTTACAAAAATCAGATTACTCAAACAAGCTTGCAATTTCATCAAAGAATAAAGTGAGATTTCTTTGACATGATCTGCTTTTCATAAAACCATGTTGTCTGGAATTAATTTATTTCTATCCTTTAATTATTTCTCAGCTGATTCTCTTCCCAACTTTTCTGTTACATTTTCTGGAACAGATGTCAAACTAATTGACCTACACTTACTCCAGTCATCTTGTCATACTTTTTGGAATATTGGCACATTTTAAGTTCACTTTCAGTCTTCTGGAATTTTCCTGGTATTCCAGAATTTGTTAAAAATGAGGATTAAATATTTCCTAGAGCAATTTGTGTGCAAACTGTTTGTGTCCAAAGAATTAAAAGTGTTTCATTCTACTTAAAGTTGCTTTATATTTCCCACACACCATGACAAGCCAGAAAGAAATTTGCTGTTCTTATATGGTAGAAGTACATCATCTGTATTTTGTTTCTTGGAATCCAGCTATTTTACAAATTTCAACTATTCTATGTCTTCTAATAAGAATTTGATTATTTGTTTCCAATATCAAGACAATTCTATGTTAAGACATACTTTTCTTCCAATATACATTTAAAAACCTACAATTTATCATGCTAACATTTTCCCTCAATATTTTGAGTTTCTCACATCCTCTTTTCAGTATTTTTTTTAACCTCTGAGTTACATGCATACGTATTTCTCCATATTGTATATGATTGTGGGTTTTTTTTCCTAACTGTCACCTTACTTCTTAATGTAACCAGGCTTTTTTTTAATGAACAATTTAGAGACCTGGATGTGAATCATTGGAAGGTTAAATCAGCCTAAATTTCCTGTCCAATCCCTCCTCTCCATCAGGTTCTCCAAACTGTTTTTGCTTTAGTAAATTGAACCCTTTTGAAGACACTTTTAAGTAATTAATAAACACAAAATAATTAATATTTGAGATACACCTTCTGTTTTCTCAACTTAAATATAGATAAGTTGCAATCAATGGTCTTTAAGCAGCATGCTTCCAGTTTAACACCACTCTTACCTTTATCCATCACTTAACCCATTCTGTTACACTGCTGTGGAAGCTTGAATGCATGGAAAGAAGCTCCACTTGTTCCTGAAGAAATTTACCAGCAAAGCTGACTTTTATGATCACAGCAGTCTCTCTCTGTCTTGAAGAATAAAATGAAGTTGTCCCCACTTCAGTAGAAGTGTCCCTCCTAGTTTCTCTACTAACCATTCTAACACTGAAATCTCTTTGCAAACATGTTTGCCATGACTGTCATACAGCAAAAAAGAACTAATTTGGAAAAGATACAGCAACTTCACATGTAAAGAACCATCGAACGAGCATCAACAGAGAAAGAAAAAACTGATTCCTCATTGAAAACACCAGCTTGCATGCAAAGATAGGCTTTCCACTGAGCATCCTTCAGGCTTCAGCCAAAGCCAATTAGTAGGGTAATTTGCAAAATATTACAGTACTTCATAAGACATTTAAATTAACTCATTACCTCTTATCGGAGCACGTCATAAGCTTTGCAACACTCCTGCAAGGCAGAATTTTTTCTGTCTTTTACTGTAGTTTTTAGCTAATGGGAAGCTGAGGTTTATACACAAAATGTGCAGAAAAGCAGGTATTTGAACACTGTTCTCCAAAAGCTTAGAGACATTAACTTGTGGACTGAGCTCCCTGTAAAAACTACAGCTGTTCTTTGACTGAACAAGGAATTTACTTCCTATGCAGTCAATTCACCCCCTGGCAGCTCTCAGATTTACTTTATTCCAGTTCTGTTATACAGCTTATCTGTTTCTAAGTCTAAACTGCAGATAGAGAAATGGGCAGCTTTGGAATTAAGTTTGTGATGAAATGAATTAGAATATTGCCAGATAGCCCACTAAATCTTTATCAGTCTACAGTGACAATAAGCTTACAGTCATTTATATTCCCACCTTCATCTTTCATTGTTCTAGTTAGGTTGTTTGTTTAAGCCTCTTAATCGAATTACTGAAATTCATTGTTCTCATTAGTGCCATTTGTTACCAAAAAATTAAAAAAAAGATTTTCCTGACAGAGTTGGAAAACTCCCAAAGTATGTGGTTGGCTCCAGCACTTCTCTCATTCTCGCAAGCTTAGGCCAGCACAGAACATCTTTGTTTTGCAGTTGTCAAGGCTCTAAGCAGTTGTTGGTGTCTCTGCACACTGCCCATTTGCCACCATTTATGGAAAATATCAAATATATTGACAGCGACATGGGTATGATTCCCAGATGAGATTACTAAGGGCCATTTTTCAGGAAATGGAGGTGCTGTGAATTGATGCTAGCCTAAGGATTTACAGGAAGAGAACACAAAAAAACCCAGATTTTCCTGTGGCAAACATCATTCTTTTCTCGTGATAAACTTATTACTAGATGCTGTCAAAGGAGTTTGCAGGAATTACTGTTTGCATTCCTGGCCATCTCATTCCAGTTCATTGGCTGGACTCCTTTTCCCACAATGCATCTATATTCATGACTGCCTTTTTGTACAAAATTGAGTTAATCCAAGATGCTCATCCTCTACTTAATTGAAAATATGGGAAAAGTGAGGATCTGTGTTAGCATTTCTTCAGTACCATCCTCAGGCTCTAGTGTTTGACTTTTCAGTACCAAGCCAACTTTTACTACAGAATGCGGACATGGTCAGATAGAATTTCAGTTGGAAGTGCAATTTTTATTTGCATAACAGGTGCACTGAAAATATGCGGTGCACTGTTGGAAATGAGATTGGAGTGTGTGTCATTTTTTGTGTGTGACAGGACTGAAAAAATTGTCTACTTGTACTTGTATACACCTTGAGAACTTCCTTGTAAAAAAATCTGATTTTTCAGAGTGGCACCAAAGTTTTCTAACATTTCTGAATTTCAAGAGATTTAAGACATGTGCATTTAGGCATCCAAACCATATTTGAATACTTCTTTCTAAAATACAGAGTTGCTATGTCCGCCACGTTTGTGTAAGCAAATGACCTGGCATCTCCATTTAACAAGTCTGTATTCTTTAAGTTATTTTACTGAAGCTACATTTTGTCCTCTTAGCTTTGTCCGTATATTAATGAACACACTTCATCTTATACACAAGCAGAAATAACTACCTAAAATAAATTATCTACAAAAAGCCATATCATGGTTGATTTAAAGCTTATTTTATTAGGTTTAATGAATCAGTTTGGATAGGAAGTAGTTTTCTAAGTAAAAACTTCACAAGCCAATAGGAAGGCAAGGAAAGGGAAAGAGGAGGGCAAAGAGAGATACAGAAGTTTGTAACAATTTCTGTTTCATTTTACATTTCTGCCCTTTATCACTGAACAAGCCAGGCATGGGATTAAGAGTCAGAAAACCAGGTTTAATCCCCAGTCCTGCCCACTTTCTGTTGTCTGCACATAGGCAAGTTACTTCAGCTTCAGTGGTTTCTTCTCTTGTTGTTTTTCCATCTAAGTTATGGACACTACTCTCTTCAGCAGTGTTTGACACAGAATTAGTGCCAAGTTCCACTCAATAGCATCATGACATCCAGTGGGTCATGTACATGTTATTTAATGTACAGTATATAAAATTACACTGTGAAACTGCCTGAAAAAGGATAGGTTCTTGTGCCAGTTATTCCACACTGACAGACTGTACCTAAAATACAACTTCTCATGAGATGACTCCATCAAAGCATCCAGCTATGTAAATACGCACTAAAAATATGCAGCAAATTACCCTTTTTACCTCTCCTCCTCTTCCTCCCTTCCCTCCACCTCCACCTTGAGCTTAGTAGTGGAAACATTCTCTTACTTCTACTCCTCAAACTTTTCCAGTTTTCTTCAGACCACAGGTCATAAACACAAATTTCTTTCCTGACTTTTTTTTCTCCTGCTATAGTGAATATCCTGACCAGTTCTAACAGGAGCATTCCTTCCTGACACCATGATGTATCACAAATCGCTTAGATACAAATGAGATGGAGTCAGTTTAGGAGGGAGAATCAAGAGAATCTAATAGTTTATTTAATTTTGTAAAGAAGGCTAGCCCTTTTAGCACTTAAATAAAATATATCACAAAAATCAATTAGTAACCAGTTTCAATTAAGTGTACCTGTAGAATGTGGTTTTATTTCCTTTGTGGGGGAAAAAAAAAGCATTGAGTATATTACCACTGAAGTATGTTGCTGAACTACTGTAATTTCAAAGTTAAGAGATATGGAGGTAGATTTCTTCAGTATTATGGACTGAAATCCTAATTTCAGTAGATCAAGGGGATGGTGGCATTTATTTCAACAGCACTGAGATTTCACCTTCTGTAGCAAACTCAGCAATTCTCTTTGCTCGCAAAGTGCTTGGATCAGGCCCCTAGGACATTGCAAAGACCAAAGCGTTTTCCTCTTCAGAAGCTTTTCAGAAAGCCCTAGAAATAAAAGCTACCTTTTGATTGGGATGTGTCTGTAGGGTGGATTCCACCAGGGCAGGAAGGTCACCCCTTCCTTCCTGGAGCTCAGGGGGAATGTGAAAAAGAGGATCCCCTGAGCACATGCAAGTCTCCTTCAGTAATGAATCACATGCTTGTTGCTAAGTAAGCGTAATAATTATATTACATCCATGTGCAGTTTTTTGTATCAGAAATAACTGAATAGCGTTAACATATTATTCAATTAATTTTGCAGTATATATATATATAATTTCAATTATTGGGCTAGACGTACTGAGCTCTAATATTTTATGTTGAACAGTTATTTGTGCAACACGGAAACAATGTCTGCACCAGTGAATTAAATGTAGCCCATATTGTTCTCTGTCACTGAGGTTAAATGACACGGTAAAACCTGCATCAGGAGCACTGCAGTCAGTGTGAATGCCCAAATGGAGGACATTCACCCAAAGTGCCTAGAGGAAATGGTATTTGCCCCGTGACAGCCACTGAACCATTTCTGTGACATTTGGGATAGGGAGGTTGGCCCCAGCTAAAGACACACCAAGGATCTCCCTAGCAATTTAACAGCACAGATGATGGCGTTCCAGTCCCCAGGGATGTTCAGTGGAGCTATTCAGTGTACAATAATATACAACGCAGGTGAACAGCTGCAGGATGAGGACTCGGAGCACACCCCCAGTGAGGCCATCCAGCAATACCCCCTTGCCTATGTTCTCTGCCATCACCTGCAGGATTTGAAGGTGCTAGCGCATGTGGAGGAGGATAATAGAGTACTTATGATAGATGCACCACTAAAGCCAGTCAAATGACTAATTTAAGTGGTTCTATGATTGAATAAGGATTTCACAGCTGATCTCTGGCTGTAGGACGGGATGCAGTGTATTTAGCTCTCAGAGCTGATTTCATAGTTGAACCAAGCAGGTGCAAATCCTCTGCAGTTCTCTCTTCTGAGCTAATTCCCTGATCCTTGATTAGTAAGAGTTAGTGGAAATTAGACAAGTTTAGAGCATCAACACAAACTGAAAAAACATTCTAGTCTCAAATCATGTGAATCAGTATCTTATCTACAACATTTCCTGCCTTTTACGAGTACTGGTATTTAGCTTACCACAGTGACTTCAAAGTGTCAGTATATTTCACCATTCAATTAGTCATTCCCAAGTGAAGTATTGTAATTGATTCTTTTTTGGTGTCCACTAGTGATAAAGGTAATGGATGTTTTTGTCAAGCAAATGGACTTCCTCTAAATATCTGCTTCTCCATGTCACTGCTTCTGAAGTAAATGGTGAGGTGTATTTCTATAAATAGAGAAGTAGTTGGCAAGAGGGGAAAAAAAAAAAAAAGAGAAGGGGAAAAAAGAGGGGAGAACGATATATTTCCTGACATTGCAACTTTCATGATGGTTTAATTGCCACAAATGTACATTCCTGAACCACTCTTATCTTAGGGAGCATTGCAGGAAGCAGAGAATAATTCGGATGTTGACAGATACTGCTTAAAATACAAAAGGACAATGAATCAAATGCCCCCACACAGTGTCAGTGGTTTCAGTTTGGGGAAACTGATGTTCTCAGAAAAGGCTGAAGTAGCACCTCACTACTAAGAGCTGTGGCTTACAGCAAGAATTGGTATACCATTTTCCACTTGAAAAGCAGAGCAAGCAAAGCCTGAGAAAAGCAATCAGCTGCATTTGTCACAACTCCATGAAGTCCTCAGTTATAGATACCGTTAACTGAATAGAGTTTCCTTGCACACAGTGAGGGGTAACACACCAAAAGCAGGGGTAGAGTTACCTCGAAAAACACCCTGACTGCCAGGTTTTAGGGCCTTCCTCTTTGCAATGCCTCCTTTCACCACCTAGAAAAGACTTGCTGACCTAAGACACATCCCGGATCACATTAGAAGCCCATCACATCCAAACTCTCTAGGAAGAATTTTTTCCTTACAGAAACCAAAACTGCTAATTCCTTGGCTTTTTGCCAGTGCTGTGATGTAACGGAACAGAAACGCCTGGCATTTTGCCAAGACTGTGCACATGATTTTGGAAGCTACACAAGTAGCCATCTGAAGTAGAAAAATATTGTCGTTTATCTGTCAGTAGTGGTCCTTTACTTCTTGACATTCACATGAAGCTGTTAAAAGGGTAAATTTATATGGTAACCCTTGGGTGACCATATAAAATGTGACTGAGGGCTTTGCATAGCCCAAAACGTATTTTCAAAAGCAAAAGCATATTAATCTGCAGCCACAATTGTTTGGGGATAGACAGTCTTCTGAAATCTCAGAATGTTATATTTTTTCTCCTATAGGCTGTTTCCCAGTCTAGAGTGGCACTGTCATGTACTTGTAAAATACTGCAGAATTTTATATTAAAGATGGATAAGGAGGTCCTAACACAGAATTTTTGTAATTATTAGGAAAGTAATCTAATCAAAAAGCCTTATATGCTAATGTAAAATAGCATTTATTATAATTAGAGATGTAAAGGAATGATTAGATTAAGTTGTCCCGTGATCCCATAAGGGTAAGATATAACTTCCAAAAGACATTAACCTTTGTGTTTCCTTTTCCTTGTAACTTATGTAAAGTGCCTGAGCATTTGGAGGCTTATAAGAACCTACTAGTTAAACTAGCACATCTGATTTGAACCTTAGGATGACAGCTTAAAGGTTTCCCTTCTTCCACATGTAGAGAGCACTACAAATCAAATGTGAAGGGCCAGCTAACATCTCTGTGAACTCATGGTCATCATGTGGGACTGTATCTCATGGCCCATTCTTGGCAAAGCAAATGTGGAGTTCCCATCCTGGGTGGAAATGGGCTGACTTCACTGGCTTCTCACCCATTTGAGTTAGTGTTGGAAGTGCCCTCAATTGACAAAACAGATTTTCTCTTTAGAAATTTTTTTCTTCTCTAGTATGCTAAGCTTCACAAGACTTTTGTGTGTCAGCATTTCTTCTCCTGCTGGTAGAGGAGATGGGCATAGAGAAAGTATGGCAACTTGCTTGGCTCTTCTGAAAAGCACAATTGCCTCCTTAGCATTTTCTACTTAGTGGAAATAACATAATGTGATTTTAATCCACATCCTTAGCTGGTGTTTCATTAACATGATCTTATTGATTTTGATGGCTCCTGATGCCAGTTTATTCCAAATGAGGATTGGGCTGTCATCAAAAAATCACTTAACCTCCACATATCCTTTCTCAATTGGATATTATGTTCTGTTTTATGCTATGTTCATGGTAGGTTATAGTCCATATATTTTGAAAAAGATGTTTTAACATATTTTCAACCACATTCAAGTTTAGATATCTAATCTACTTACCTAGACCCTGCCTCTATTGATAAAACATAATGGGCACTGCTAAAAAGTGCCTATAAAATGTCCTAAAAAATAGCTGGCATGAATGTCTCTCTTCAGAGATGCCTCTTTCTCTATAGAGGGTGATCCTCTAGGCAACTCACAAAGACTGGAAAAAATCTGGGGTTTATAGAGGCAGGAAAAACACTTTACTAATAGAAGGAAGTTGTACCAAGCTTGTTTAGATGACTGGAGTTAGTTTAGGGATGAAACGCGCTTGTTCCAAACACAACTCACCGGCTCCATTAGCCAACATTGGAAAACTGGAGGTGGTCTTTTTGGAAAAAAAATCACAAATATAGCAGACATTTTTTCCCCTCATAAATGTAAGAAGGCTTTCTGTGAAACCTTCACTGATCCACAGCTGCATTGTGATAGCTCAAAGACTCAGAGATTGGAAAGGGAGTGGACGTGGAGGAGTAGCACAGGACAGCATTAGCACTGAAATGGCACAAGATGAGTTCACCAAGCAGCAGTCAGGGACCTTAAGCATCTGCTTCTCAGAGCTCAGCGGGCCAGCTGCAATGGAGAGAGATTAGCTCAAATGAAATTGAAGATGAAAAATCTGGTGAAATTGCCATAAATAAGGTAAAGAGTGGTTCCTGGAGAGACAAGCAGCTCCATCTGCAGCAGGGCTAATGAAGTTTGGGGTTTTTTATGGATTCGTGTCTTGTGGTTGGATTCTCTGGTGTGAGTACAATTAAAACTTTTTCTGTGGCTGGGGCAGCCGTAATCGCTGTCTTCTGTGTGAATTCTCCAGTGGGTGGAGAGCATGCTGCAATGTTGTGATCAGAGAAGTTCTGACTCAATTAGACCACTAATAACATCTCTCTTTCCTGCTCAGCCACCTATTTGTACAAAACTGGACATTTAATTCCTGCTAACTTCTGTTATACTGGGTTGAAACTAGTTAAGTGATTCAAAAGTTACTGGGATGTAGATGGAAATGATGGGCAGACCTATGTGCACAGATCCCTGCATATCCACAAATGCAGTGTAATCTCATAGAGCTCACTCTGCAGGGAGCATCATATGCTGTGAATGTATGTATATGGAGCTATGATATTATTTCCTGGGTAATGTCGGCTTGTGAGTTAAATAATAAAAGCTGCAACATGCCTTCTGTCAAGGTGATGATGTTTACTATGATGACAGTGAGTACAGAAATGTTCCTGAAGAAACATACCTTTTGATTTAAGAAGAGACAGTACAGGCTAGCAGGCAGATCACTCAGTGGGACAAAGGCAATGTGAAATCTAACCTTATGGAGTAATTTTGGGAAAGCAACAATTTTTTCTGTTTGCAAGAGGAAAACAGTGATCCTTTCCATCCACATTGTTATCTTTTTCATTAATTTCACACCACATCTTCACGGACTGATACCCCTTAAGCTGGGGAATGCTCACCTTTTACAATGATGATGGCGATGACTGTTGATTGTTGGGTATCCCACTTGTATGACAAGGGAGCAGCTATTTCAGGTAATAGCACCTTCATTTTTGGGAAGCAGAAGTCACCTTCAAGGAAAGTCCACAGCTCTAAAGTAAAGATCTGCAAAATTTGAATTAATTTTCTTGACACTTAGTCTTCTTGGCACTGGAACAAGTGGACCAATTCTCTGAGCTTCTTACTTAACTCCTATTTTTAGTAAACTTTAAGAGTGACAATAAACTAGGAAAGATGGTCTTATATTTGGCATTACCTTGGCTTCATTTCCTGGCTTAGCTGCATCCTTTCTGTGTGACTTGAAATCTTGTACCATTTTTCATGCTATAAAAGTCTTCACTGTCTGACAGAGTCATTATAAACTACTACTCCTTTCTCTTTTTAGATATAAAGGAACTAAAGCATAAAAGTCTATATACATCCATAGAAACATTAAATTAAGATTAATACAGTTCTGGAGCGATTTAGTAACTCACAGAAATAGGATAAACAACTGAATTCAGAAAAAAAGGCTAATGTATTATAGACCACAGAAAACTATTTGCAGAATTCTTATTTTGTCCCATAATTTTAAAAAAAAAAAAAAAACAAACAAAAAAAACCCACAAAAAAAACCCCACACCTTTTTTTTTTTTCCCAAAAAAATCTTCCCCTAGCTAGAGATTTAAACACTAAACAGAACACTTTTGTCAGGGTAATTATTCCACATTATGTCCAATGTTTATATTAAATATAATGGTTTGCTCCAGAACCATTGGCCCAGACTCATTGCTGTGGATTTTGGTGTAATAGGACTCTCAAAATAAGACCATTTCTATTATCCAGTCAAAACGGTGATCCCATCTGCTTGCTGTCAGAGCTGGAACATAGAATAAAACCAACTCTTCCCAGATGTCAGCAGAGAATCACCATATATTGTGGATCTTATTCTTGAGAAATGTTATGCCAAGAACACCCCCACCTGGCCAAGGAAAGAAACGGAGTCAAAGAAAGATTACCACATCTGAAATACATTGCACAAAAAGCTACTATTATGTGCTTATATTTGGAAAACTCCTGTCCATGAATGTTGGTATGAATGAAATTCTACAGGTCATGGAGGGAGAAAAAAATGTTATAGATGACAATTTTTTAATGTTTTGGTATTTTCCATTGAAAATTTGTCACACAATCCATGTATTTCAGATTGTAGTGTTAATACTCAGGCTAGCTTGCCTGGCATTAGCAGTCAGGCCTCTACAAGATCAGCCTAAGCATAAACTAATTTCATTTGCTAATACTGAAATGCATCTGTTTTCTTAAATAATAATCCCAATGCTAGATATCGAATTCCTGTGTTTGCAGGAACTATACCATATTGTACACATTTATTATTGAATTCTGTACATATCCTGTTTACATTGTCATTTTTTAATTCACAATGAAATCTTACTTTCCAGAATTTAAAAAAACCCACAACAATAAATAAATAAACTTTTTCAATCCTCATTGAAATTCCCTATGAGTTTTTCAGAACTACTTTGGTGATGCTTGGACTGTGGCTTGGTCAGATCCCATTGGGAAGGTAAAGCCAACAGCTTGTTACAGAATTCAAAGAATTAAAAAAGTACTGGGAATTAAGCATAAAACCAGACTTACAATCTTATGCAGGATTCATACAATAAGTTTTCTATCACTCCTTTCAAAAGAACTTTGACGTTAAGCCAGGTAAAGCATGTTTCTATGCTGTCGTATGAGAAATGAGCCCAGGCACATTCACTGAAATAATTTTGTGAATTTTAGCAGATGGGTATTTTTTATTTGTTTCTTTTTTTTTTTTAGCTAGAAGATTTGTACAGTGTTGAACACTGAGGAAAAATGGCCACCTACATATAGCAGTGCACAAAACACAACATCAACACGAACATTTTTCCTGCAGTTGCTCTCAACTTTCCAAGAAGAGCAGAAAAGAAAATGAAGGCCTGTTTTATTTACTGTAGACAATCAACTTATAATCACCTCTAATTAGGCTTCCATCAAGATGTTTGGTTCCAGTCCAGAAGTTCTTAATTAGTCTATATAGCCATCGATTTCAAGGGGAGTTTTATCTGAGTCAAGATTTTGAATGAGGTCATGAGGAGTGAGCCTTGAGGAAGCAAACAGAGCCTCACCCTTGCGCAGGTGTGTGGGTGAAGTTGCAAGGAGCTTCTCCAGTCTCTGTAATCTTTTTGGTCCCCTGTAGGGAAAAGACCATATTCTTAGTGTGGCACTACAGGAATTTAGAAGCATCCAGACGGGTCAAACATGCTTCAGAAAAGTTCCCAGTAAAAAACAAGAAAAAAATGTAGAGAAAAGGAATTCACAGTGAAGTTCAGAACAGCAAAGCTTTAGAAATATGAAATGAGGGGTTGAACTTGACACTGGGATTTTGTGGAAGAAAAAAAAAAAAAGCAGCATGTAGCAGGAGACTGGGAGGAAAAAGTGAGCAGGATGTGAAGAGCAGTGCCTGCAAGGAGCTGAGGCTGGATGGAGAACCAGAGGTCAAACCAGCCACCTGGGAGGGGGCTTTGGGAGGTCTCCGGCCAAACCTCCTGCTCAGGCACAAAAAAGAAACATGGCCTGAGAACCGGTGGGTCTGTAAAAGTGCAGACAATGAAATGAGGAAAAGGAATGACTTTACAGAGAGAATGGGGTGACACGTTGTGCCACTGTGGGAAGATGAGGGCTGAGATGCTGTAAAAGGCACAGTCCCTCCCTGCCAAAGGTAATGCCCTGTGGCATGTGGGTAATTGGATTACTTAAAGCAAGTCACCTCTGTAACATGAACAAAATCACACACTTTTCTCAGAAGTGATGTATTAGTTTTCTTAAACAGATGAGGAATTTTGGACAAAATTTTCTATGTATATGCACAGAATTCCACACAAAGCAGATGTTTGGTTTAAAAAATAATAGCCCAGAAAATAAAGGAAATTTTAGACAACTGAAAATGGATCCTATATGCAGCAATGCCTTTAACCTTAATGAGATACAGGTTCCTCTCTAAGATTTTAAAATATGTATTGAAAGATTTAGCAGACTGTGTGCTTGTAACTGTAGGTAGATGATGAAGTCCAGTAAATGTAATTGTAGCAATCAATAGGTATGTATTGGCTTTGTAATTACTTTCCTATTAAAGATAAATTAGCTAAGGTATATTTCAGGCATTTGTTATAATTTAAAGGATTGCCGATAATTCTTATCTTATTGAAAAAAAGATTACTGCTTATTGGAAAGGCCATAAAGCAAACCTGAAAATCTTTATCCATGGAGTTTTTCTCACAGCCCATGGTGTCATCAATAAAATATCTCATGGACTGCTCACTGCTGCTGCTGCGCAGAACTGAGGACTATTAAAAGCAGTAGGTATTGATAATTTTCTGTCCTGACACAGCCTAATCCATGTTTTAATGTTGGCATTGCTCTTGGATCATGTCTCACTCCTTAAGGACATGTCAGTTCAGCACCCAGTTGACCTATCTGGCATTCCTGGCATACCTTCAGTCAAGCCTCATGAGCTGATATCCATAAAAAGCCTCTTTAGCTGACAGAAAGGGTACAATATCCTGGTTTTAAATGCCTGCTTTTTAAAATCTGGTTCATAAAACTTATTTTTGCCTGGGCCACCCAGCTTTATTCTTTTATGCTTCAAGGAGCAGCTTGCATCTTCCCGCCCTGCCGTTGCCAAACAGTCTGAGGGGGGAGAAGGCAGTGGTTAAATCTCTCACAGACCAAATGTCAACTCTCACAAATCACCTGTGGGGGGAAGACTCTGCCTTTGCACATGTCCCTTTTATGTATTCCGTGCATGCTACTGTTCCTCTCCTATGTGTCCCACGTAGTTTTCTCAGGATTATGTGATTTACATTCTGCATCGGTCTATGTGGATCCATACCTTCAGCTGGAGTGATTTTTATGGATTTACTGTACCAGCCAGAGGCCAGGGTAGGATTTGAATTTTTTTCTTACTTAGATGTGATTCACATCAGAGTCTCAAGGGCAGAACATCCCCCAGCTGCTACAGGTTTAAACTCCTGGGAAAATCATACCTGTCCAAGGTGGAGGATCCTTTCCAAGGCATAATCCCTGACTAAGATTTTTTTAAAGGAGCTAAAGAAAACTGAGGGCTCTGACACATGATCAAGTAATTGAATATTAATGAGTTACCATATATCAGCTGAACCACAGCAGCTCACTGCGTATTTAATTGTAGCCCATTGCTACCGCCAAGGGAACATAAAAGCATTACCTTTTTCAGCGAGTTCTGGTGTGACTCATTTTATCTACATGTGCTACAGACTAAAAGCATAGACACAGAGCCAGCTACTGCCACTCAGCTGACGTGTGGAAACTTGTGAAACTATGGTCACAGGGAATAAAGGGAAATCAGTAGTCAGGTTCATCAAAGTTGCTCATGCACTTCTGAAATGCCATATCAAATGTCAGCACAGTAGAAAAAGCACTAGCAAATGTCTCCTGACTTAAAAAAGACATCCTTCAACCATCAGGAGAACAGCTGCAGTGATATGCTGAGCACTACCGTGACTTTGTCTGTACAGTGGCTCTGTTCCGAAGCTCTCCCTCCACCCTAGGAGCATGTACCTCATCCCAAAAGAGTTTGTTTCTCAACAGAACTCCTTTGCATGGCCACCATGTTCTTGACAAGAGGCTGAAGAGATCGTCTGCAGACCAGTGCAGCCCCATCTCAGGAAGATGGTTCTCTCCTATTCAGTATGCAGCACAGCTTAGCTTTTAAATTATATTTTTTTAAGTTTACACACACAAACAAGCTTTGTAGGTTGTTGAAAGAAGTGGCCTTTCTGGATTATTGGGGTGGTTGTGTTTTGTTGTGTTTTGGGGTTTTTTTTGTAACTGCAGAAAATGGCACATGGGGTCTCTCCGCAAGAAATGTTTTGCTTTTAGGTAATACCAGCCAGTTGGGCGTGGGGCATAAGAACACTAGTAGGCAATTGGTATTTCAGGTGATCTCAGGGGGCAGAAACTGAACACTCTTAAAATAGTATTGCTAAGGAAATCAGGTAAATATGCTATGCAACAATAATCATCAAAATCTTATGAACACAAATGCTAGGACAGGAGAAGTTTCTATGGACCACCAGGTGTTGCCATGTAAGACACGATGGGTTGTTGCTTTCAAAATTCCTTCCCTGAAATATATGCTTCAAGTGTGGCACTTCGACATGACTTAGAGTTGTTTATATTTGTTCCTATTTTGATATTGTGCAGCTTATTTAGTGCAATTCAGCCTCAGTATTCTAAGGCAATTGAGTATTCTTATGGGCCTGCACCCAAGAGAGATAAAATATCATCTTGAGCTTAATTCAAGCTAGCAGCACACAAATACAACAGTACAGTGCATGTGTGTCTGTGACATCTGTGCATCTAGACCTCCTGTGCACTAATCCCCAAAATTTCCTTTGATAGGGTTAGTTTGTGCTGAGATAACTCGCAGTGTATAAATCTCTTTGCAAGTCCATTCTTCCCTACTTCCTGTAAAAAATGATTAAAAAAATTATATTCCCTTATTATATATGCATTACTAGCATTCTATCAACCTTATTGATGATTTCCTATTAAAATCTGAATTTTCCTGTAGCTTCTAAATGGACTTTCTAAGGTGGGATTTTAAAAAGCATGTCATTAATGATTTTTTCACAAACCAAAGTCACTGGAAAAACTCCAGAAAGAGTAGAGTTATGGTAAAGCTAGCAGATTTTCAGAAAAAAAAATAATTAAAAAAAAAAATCAATCCAAAGAATCACTAACCAAGAACTTCTTTGCCACTGCTATTGCAAAATGGCTTCACTAAGTGAGACAGGACTCTGTTTTGACTGGTGAAGAAATAATATTGAGAGGCTAATGTCAATGTGAAAAATGCATTTTCTTCTTTTCATACCATTTAAATTCCAGTTTTGTTACCATACCATACGGATGACATGCAGGAGTAATGTCGAATGAAAACATGATTTTATTTTATTTCCAGAACCTTAGCCCTCTGAGAACTTTATGTCTTTCCATTTAAGATAGTTCAAGACCTTATATGAAGGCATGATTTTTGCAAATCTCCTGCACTTTTTGCACAATGTTATATCAAAGGACTTTGCAGCCTCGCTTTCTGTCCCCTGCTCATGTGTGTTTCCTGGAGCTGTGGATCCCAGGAGCACAGAGGAGCCCCACAATGGTCGTGCTATCATCATGCCCGACAGGCTGTTCTGGGCAGTTCTGAGGACCTGTCTCTAGTGGCTGCTTCTAGGCAGAAACACTGACTGTGCCCACAGCACATGGTGTCATGCCCACCGCCCTTACATCTCATCAGGGATGTCTAGCTCCCTCTGTGAACTACATATGGAATAGAAATGCGTGGTTTTCCTGAGATCAGAGGGCCTAAAAACCTGTGCCCCCCCCCCCCCCTTTTATTTTTTCTCTTTTGCACTAGAGGATGTCTATACTTAGAAATGAAACACTGTGAAAGCCTGTTCTTTGGGCTCCCAGGTCAACTGGCATGAGCTGACCAGGTCCACAGTACTAAGCTCTTAAATAAAATCATAGAATCATGGAACAGTTTAAGTTGGAAGCGACTTTTCAAGGTCTTCTAGCCCAACCCCTCCTGCAATGAACAGGGATATCTTCAACTAGATGAGGTTGCTCAGAGTCTCATCCAACCAGACCTGGAATGTTTCCAGGAATGGAGTCTCCCCTACCTCTCTCAGGAACCCATTCCAGTGTTTCACTACCCTCATTGTAAAAAATTTCTTCTTTATATCCAGTCTAAATTTACCCTCCTTTAGTTTAAAACCACTACCCCTTGTCCTATCACAACAGGCCTAAAGTCTGTCCCCATCTTTCTTATAAGCCCCCTTTAAGTACTGAAAGGATGCAATACANCATCTTTCTTATAAGCCCCCTTTAAGTACTGAAAGGATGCAATACAGTCTCCCTGCACTTTCTCTTCTCCAGGCTGAACAACCCCAGCTCTCTCAGCCTTTCTTCACAGGAGAGGTACTCCAGCACTCGGATCATTTCCGTGGCCCTCTTCTGGACCCACTCCAACAGTTCCATATCTTTCCTGTGCTGAGGGCTCCAGAGCTGGACGCAGTACTCCAGGTGAGGTCTCACCAGAGCAGAAGGGCAGAATCTCTTCCCTTGACCGGCTGGCCACACTTCTTTTGATGCAGCCCAGGATACAGTTGGCCTTCTGGGCTGCAAGCGCACCTTGTTGGCTCATGTCCAGCTTTTCATCCACCAGTACCCCCAAGTCCTTCTCCGCAGGACCGCTGTCAATCCCTCCATCCCCCAGCCTGTATTGATACCAGGGGTTGCCCCGACCGAGGTGCAGGACCTTGCATTTGGCTCACTTCTCGAGCTTGTCCAGGTCCCTCTGGATGGCATTCAGTCCCTCGGATGTGTCAGCTGCACCACTCAGCTTGGTGTCATCTGCAAACTTGCTGAGGGTGCACTCGATCTTGCTATGTTACTGATGAAGATACTAAACAGTACTGGTCCCAGTATGGACCCCTGAGGGACACGACTTGTCACCACTTTTGGTGCTTCCAGAACAGGTTGCCTGTGTTCAAATTGCAACTGGGACAAGATGTTCCTGCAGAACTGAAAATGCTTCTGACAGACTCAGGTTTAACTGAACTTCAGTGTTCAGATACAGCTCCTGATGCTTTGCTCGTATATGCCTAACAGATCATTTTCAAGTTCATTATCTGCTTGACAAATGACAAAAAACTAGCACACTGGTATTTATTTATCTGTAATGTAGCTACGGTAAATGTCTTCATCTGCTCAGAAGTTAAGAGACAAGAAAAAGCCCTAAACTGGTTAGCAAGACAGAGGTTAGCATGCATGCAACTGCAGCTTCACCGTTACACTTACCCTTGGTTCTCCAAGGCTAAGACATTATTTCTGGTTTTTAATTAACATTCCCAAGATAAAGATAAAGTTGCCAAGCTTTTAGTGTTCAACATCAGGTAAGGAGGGAAATTGCATGCCCTAGGAAAAAAAGATGCTGTGAGGCAGAGTGGGGTTTTCTTTTTTTTTCAATAAGCATGATAAAAGTGTTTAGTAAGAGTTATAAATGTAAAGAGGGAAATAAGAAATGTAAAGAAGGAAACTACATGGGTCATGTAGTGAGAACATGGCATTCATTTCTCAGCTATGCCTGCTCAGAAGGGGACCATTTGCTGTGGGTTTAGAGACTGAAAAGTTGCCCCCTCCGAACCTTGCAGGAAGTTCTGTGCAGCTCCGCACAGTCCGTAATTTCCATGATGGCAGGGCGCTGGAGGGCTGCGGGCGCATGCGAGCCCCAGAGCCCCGTCACTGGTGGGAAAAAGTTTAACGCGGCTTGCAAAGACACGGAGCAACGTGATAGGGAAGATAACTCCGCAGGGCGTCTGCCCCAAAGTGATTTTTTTACTCAGTTGCCAGCGAGTCGGCCTGCCAGCCCCCCGCTTCACCGGGCTTCACATCAAGGCGCGGGTGCGGGAAGGGCTCCAGCCAGAGGCGAGGGCCCAAGCGGGGCTCGTCCCTCCGGGGCCGCTGCAGCAGGGCCCTGCCAGGGGCAGGAT
>VZTL01038076.1:88-11018 GCA_013400535.1 Scopus umbretta | reverse complement strand
GCCGCGGAGGTCTGGGTGCCACCGGGCCTGCGCGAAGCGGCCCCCGCCCCGGCGAGTGCTTGCCCGGGAGCCAGCGGGCGGGCGGCGGGGTGCCTTGTGCAGGCCTCGGACGCGGGCCCCGGCCCCTTCGCGGGGCCCGCCAGGCCAGAGGCCTTCGGTGGAGGCAGGCGGCGCGCAGCCCTGCCGTGGCGGCTGCGGGTGAAGTTACTTGGCCGGTCGGCACGGAGAGCTCTCGCCGCGCGGCTCCTTTTGTTGTGCTCCTTGCGCCCCGGCAGCCGTGCGGCTCGTACCGTCCCTTCCGCCCCTCTCCTGCCGCAGGCAGGAGGCGGCTTTCTGCTCCGCTCCAGAGTTAGCGTGCTTTGATTAAACCTCGGCCCTTGGCTTTCCGAACCTTTTTGAAAAGTAAAGTTTGTATAGTTTCGGGACAAACCGCTCCAACTGATAATTTCTTCTTGTGTCAGTATTTAACCTGCAAAGTGAAAATGTGAGGCTAGCAATCTTAACGATTTTTTTGTTGTCGTTGTTTGGAATTAATAAGGGCTGTTGAAAGTTCTTGAGACTTAAAGAGCATGTTGTTGATGTATTGAGAGACTTGTCATGGCTCAGAACTGTGAGTGTGATCGCTGTGCCTGTAGCATGGGAACGCTTCTTTGCAAGACTTGCTTTTTGTGTAGGTTTCTGCCTCTCCCCCATCGGTGGGTATAGATGGGTAGGATGATCTGTAATGGAACGCAAAATTTGTGCCTACAATGAATGTATTGGTTTTGTTTTGCCCTTTTTTCCAAAATGGGTCATTGTAACAGCAGCAGAGGCAAGCTACTGAGTAAATTTGGAAGTTTCTGTTAATTTTCTCATTAGTTGATTGCAGTAAAAGGGACATTGCTACCTCTTAATGCGAAGACTGGTCTCTTAGGCTTGTGTGGCTGCTGCAAGGTAGGGTTGATATACTTTCTCCAATGCAAAAGTTTGTGTTCTTCCCAGTGATGTAGCACATAAATATGTTAGGAACTGATGGGACTTCAGTTCTGTTTGTTAGCAGTAAATTTCTCAGGTGAAGAAAGCAAATGAGAAGTGATATTTTAAAAAAAATCAAAACCCTAAGAACTGGGGTGTTGGGGGTTTTTTTGTTTGTTTGTTTTCTTCTAATTTTAACTATTTCAGGTTAATAGAGATGTGTTGCATTTGCGAGGTATTTCAAAGGCTTACAAGAGCTAAACTTAACATACAGATATACGGGTGAATTACTATCCCAAAGGGGAGAAAGGGGGGGGAACAAAAAAAACCAAACATGCACATAAATTATTGAGGACCTGCTACTATTTCTGAGACCAAAATCCATATTGAGATGATCAATCTCTGTCCTATCTCAAGCTCCAGCAGAACTAAAGTTAAATTCTTTTACTGAAGAGCTGCTAGAGAGTAGTATTGGCAATTTGTTAATAGATTGATTTGCTTTTGAGAGGAAGCTTATCTAATGGGATCTTTATTCTTGAAGTGGGCTTTCAGTTGTCTCTAATCTCTATTTGGTAGTAGTTTGTTACGAGGTTTAGGCACTCTCGTCAGGGTAACTGAAGCCTGTGGAGATCATATACATGAAGCCTGTGGTCTCTCACATATGCTGAAAATCTGCATGTAGTCTATCAGTGCTTAACTAAATGCCTCAAGATTTGAAAAGGTGTTTATAGAACATAAGAAAATTTTTGATTTACTAGGGCACAGTATAGTGCATAACCAGTTGCAAAAGAAAGCAGGATGCAGAGCTTGAAAACTTGGGAGGTTCTGTTGGAAAAATTGACCATGTTCTAGAGGGCATACGTTGTTTATATACCCTTTGAGAAGTTGGTGTTTCCCCTGAGGTGCATGTAACTAATTGGCTGTTAGCCACAGGAAGTAAAATTCATGCGTTTGAAAGCATCCTGTAATATGTTTCTTGGCAGAAAAGGTAGCTGAGTTACTAAACTATCGAAGACTATCTGAATGCTTTATAAGCACAAATAATTTTCTCAAATTATTATGGGAGGGTTAGTATTAACTGGGTACTAACACCACAACTGAAATTCTGCTGTATATTCAGTAGTTTGTTTACATCTGTTGCAAGGGCATGGGCTCACAAAATTCTTAAAATTACTCCCTGTATAACTTGGTTAAGGGAGAGGGCGATTTTTTTTTTTTTGTTCCGACAGTATCTTTTCAGTGGCTCCGCATCTCTTGCGAGTGAACAGACTAAAATCTGAAGTGGTATATGGTTTGTGTTGACTAAGTCCTGCAAATTTTCTCACATAAACAAGATACAGATGCATGTGTTGGGTGTACTGGAAGAATATTGGACTGAACGCAAGATTTTTTTTGTGTGCATGTTTACTGAGTGTTAATGGTCCCTTTTAAAAAGCTTTAACTGACATGAATTTAACTGCTAGGTTGAAGTTGAAATTATGGATTGTGGCTATCCATGCAAAACTGACTTTGAAAAAAAGCTAGAAGGAGGAATTTGAAATAGCAGCTGTCCTAGGAACTGCATAAAACACTTAATTTGGTGCTTTTAAAGAGTTAGTTAAGGCATCTGCACTACTAAGCCACTCTTGATGATTTGTAAAAACTTAAATTGGAAGCATGCTGTCTTCTAATCTTTAAAGGGTATAGCAGATGAACGTGTGATGAACATGCCTACATATCTTACATGGAATAGGTCAGTGCCTAGGTCAGCACGAACATCATGCTCAAGGGCATTGCGTGAATGTGTGAGATCTTTAAAATAAGGATCTTCGTGAGCTACAACTCGTATGGTCATAGCAGTAGACTGCAATACTGTTACAAGTAGTCCACATACTAATAGAATGTGAATTTCGCATAATTCCTAACCAGTGTTTAAATGCTTTACTAGAGTGGTAACACTCCATTCATTCTGTGAGGCTTTTTTAGTGGTAGAATTCTACTATCCTGACTGTCATAAAGGTTTGCTAGCTACGTGTGGAGTTGAGAACAAATTGGCCCGACTTCTCTAACTGCCAAGTATCAGCTCTTTTTTTACAATGGGAAGAAGTACAGTTGGGAGGAGGATTAAAAACCTTCATTAGTGTTTATTTTGACCATGTGGCTAATGGAACCCTGAGTTTAGATACGGTTTGACAATGAAAAATAAACTCTTGCTTTAACTACTGTTCTGGGTGAATGGAGAATCTGCCCCTGAATTTGAAAACGCCACTCTGTTACAACCATCGTGTCTGGAACTCTTCTTGTGTCATATGCAGTAGTGAGTGACCTGTGCTCTACGTGTTTCTTCTGTGGTCTCAGTCGCCATGCTTGGCTGTTACGAAGGCAGTGAAGGTGCAGAAAGCTCATTCAGTTTATACAGGAGTCGAAAACTTGTGTTGTGGAATGAGTGGGCCACTGGTTCTTCCTTAGCTCAGTTCTGTATTGCTGTCTGTTTTTGCTGCTGCCTAGAAGTTGTAGTGTGGCATCACTGCAAAACGGAGGTGATTTTTGTTAAGTTCTGTGCCCGCATTGCTTTTGTGTAGAGTACTGGCTTTCAATGGGAATCTCGGTCTAAAAATAATGTTTCTTATTCCCATTTGCCAGAAACAGGAGCAGTACGGGTGTTTGCCAAAAGAAGAAAGCTGTACCTTTTGTGGTGTAGTAAGGAGATAGGTAGGCGTTTACCAGTTGCACAAGTAGGAAGTCTGAGCACTTTTCCCATTACTAATAGTGTTTCTGTTGTGAAGCTACTGTAAAAGTTGTTTCTAAGATGTGGTTCAAATACAAAACACAAGGCAGAGATAGTATTTTTGTAGGTCAAGTCCAGTAACTAAGAGGCTGTTGACATGGGGAAACTTGATGTTTTTCCTGATGTTAACTTCTGCAGGGCTTGCAAAAATATGTGTATTGGCTATAGTAGTGAAAATCGGAGGCCAAAATACTTCCTGAGTGAGCAGGGTTTATAAACAGATAATGCAATGTGTTGTTTACACTATAAGTAAAAGTTTATACTAAAAGCAATTATTTTTGTTTTAGAGGGACTCTGAATATGTCTGGCATAGCTCTTAGCAGACTTGCACAGGAGAGAAAAGCCTGGAGAAAAGATCATCCATTTGTAAGTATGAGAACTGTCAGATTTCTGACTCTGCAGTTATTTTCGTGTTCTGATGATGATTTTTTTTTCTTTACCCTAATATGTTTTTTTTTAATTAAATAATTTTATTTTTAAATAAAAAGCTGGTTAAAACTATGTAATGCAAAAAGAAGTAACTCTGTATGAAGATAAAATATGTCATGAAGTATTCGAAGTACATCTTCTGAAATCCTCACCCTTTGGCTTTTTGCCTTAATTCAGGGATTTGTAGCAGTACCTACAAAAAATCCAGATGGCACAATGAATCTAATGAACTGGGAGTGTGCTATTCCAGGAAAGAAAGGGGTAAGACTTACTGCTGTCCTAACATCTCGCTTATTGTGAAAAGTAACATAAGCCTGCTCATGTATTACACTGTCAACTGAGAGCATAACTTAAATGTAGTTTAATAGAAATGCTTGGATCCTGCTGCTACTTTAGAATCCAGGTGGAGTGGGCTAAGAATGATACCGGACAAATACACCACGAGTCTGTTCAACTATTGACCTTAACTATAACTATAACTAACTATAGACCTTAAATAAAAGTTTTCAGAGGAGTGTGTAAGAATTCTGGACTAAGCTAACTTGAGATTGTCTTCCGCTTCATGCCGGGTTTTATTGTGACTTCTGTTCTTACTAAACACTGGTTTAAGCCCTAAAGCTTGAAAATACTACCAAAATACTGCCTCTGCTGGTTAACTGCTGGTACCTATTTTGTCCACAAAATAGTGAGACCCTTCAGTTCCAGAGAAGTGCTGTAGCACTGTTTTTAACTTTTTGGATTTCATGGAAAATAATTCTGTGTTGTCAACATGGAATCTCATTGCCTTCCATTTTATGGAATTTTCTTCTTCTTTCCCCAGTATAAAAAAAAAAAAAAAAGAAGAATAGAACTCTCTAACATTGTTTCTTTTTATCTGATTTCACTTGTGCTTCTGTGTCTCTTTCCTTAAAAATAAACAATTCAGGTCTCTACAGACTTTTTCCTTTCCCCTATTATTTTATCAGCTTGATCTTGTTCTAGGGGATAAGACAAACACAAACTTTCAAGTAGAAACAATCATTCATGCATGAAACTTCTTTGATTTTTGTACACTGCCATTGTAACATCTCATTCTGAGCAGAATCTGTTTTCTGGTTTTCAAGATGTTACTTACCGTGTAGAGATTATTCTTGAATTCATTGGATGCAGTTGTTTCTTCTGAGATAATACTATTAATTAACTAGTAGTTTTCATTTTTGGGGGGCTCTAGTGTTTTGCATTGGATGTGGGACTACTTTTGTTGCTTTACCTGTTTTATTGCCTCTTGCCAACTTGCTTGAGTCCCCTTAAGATCTTGTTTCTTAGATTCTGAGAAGATGAAGCGTGTAGGTAAAACCTGCAGATTCTGTACTACTGCCTCCGTTTAATGCTGAATGTGGCATCACTGCTATGGTTATAACTTAGCTCAGTACGTTGTTAGTTGTCCCCACAGCTCAGGTTAGTTCTTAAAGAAGCACCTAAAAAAATTTAACAGTGTAAGGAAAAACTCATCCCCTTATGTTCTGCTAAAACAAGATTATCCCTCATAATAGCCAGTTACGTACCTTATCAAGATGTCACCTTTAAACACTTGGGTAAAATCTTCATGCCATACAAAACCTTCGTGCTACTGCTTGTAAGATTTGTAAAATACAAAATGGAGTGAACAAGACCCCTTAAAGCCAAATTCTTGCCTTCTAGAAAACACATCGCATGAAGAAAAGATTGGTTACGCTCATGTGATTCCTGGTAGAGATTTATTTAAAAAATCAGGGGTTTTACTTGAGTAAAAATGCCTTCTCTTTAACAAGAAGCAGCATGCCTTGCTTATCTCTACCAGACCAACCAGTTGCGCTCTCTTGCCTCTGTATTTGGACGCACGCTGTACTGCAGCTGTTTCCCTTAAGACAGATGAGTGGTTGAAACCACTGAAATGTTTTCTTGTCTGCCAGATCAAAAATTGAAATAAAGTGGCGTTAAGTCCTGGGTTGGATATCTCCAGTCACTTTTTTGACAGCAAATCACTTGTTAACTACCTAGAATTTGACTTTAACATCTGCAGCCTGTCCAGTAACACAATACGATCTTGATGCTGCTGCTGTCGTACTATTATCTTAGTAAGGCTTTTGAGTGTCTGCTGTCTTTCATCCATAAGGTATGTTGCTCTATCAGAAAGGCAGTTAAAAACTTTTTGTTGACTGTTCTGGTGTTCTACTTGAAGCTATTTGTCTTTCCCTATGACTGAAAGCAAACAAAGTAGGAAAAGTTTATTCTGTCAAAAGCCTCTTCTCTTCTAAGAATGGACAAGTTCTTCTCTTCTGAGAAGGCATGGAGAATAGATATTTCTAGTTGTTGACGACTGACTACAGCTGTTCAGAACAAGTTCTTTGATTACATTTGCTGTAGTGTATTTAAACTCATTCACTCTTAAAAACACAGTTATCTTAGTATTCTGTAGCACGTTTTTTTCCCTATTCTAGCTTGAGACTTTGCACAATAAATTCCAATGGCAATAGAGTGTTTTTTCTTTTTTGGGGTGGGGTGTTTTTGGTGTGGGTTTTTTTCTTTTTTCCCTTTTTTCTTTTTCCTTCTGCTAAAAACCACATAATTCAGGTAGGAAAGAATTAGGGATTTTGCTCTAAGGTGGTCTTCAAACTACTGTCTGTTCCCAAAGATAAGATTTGATCATTTATGCTGACAAGATGTGAGACCATCTTCATTCCTTAAATAGGAGTAAACCCAACACTTACTTTCATTGCAGTCTTTCCATAGCAAGGGCAAGTTACAGAGAAGTGGTCTGAATTTTACATATGTAATAAACTCTTCTGTATTTCTGCACTTCTTAGGAGAAATCAGTTTGTCAAAAGATAGGCAGATACGCTTTTTTCCTTATTTCCAAGTAAGATGACAAGGAAGTATATATTTGAGGCAGGCTTTTTGTCCTTTGCTAGATGTTTTTCCTTGTTTATATGACCCCTTTGAGTAGTGCTGGCTTATTTTGTCTGCTCTGTATCATGGGAACTGCTTTTATCAGGGCTCTTCCCAGTTTCTGATGAGCATAAAAAGCTGCTTAGAATTTCTGTTACACAAAAAGACAGAGTCTGTGAGACTACTTGCTACCAGATGCAGACAGGTTTAGTTTAGACCAGTTAACCTTAACTGTAGCAATACTACAGTGCTGTCCAGATTTTTTGTTCATTTGTGCTTTTCTTAGCCACACTCTCGTGAGGCAAAATAGAAGTCATTTATATCCACGTGCTTAAGGGGTGTATCTATATCCTGTCTTCTCAGACTTATTTTAAGTAGGGGTATAATGGCCCCTTCCTCATTGCATATGTATAATGTAAAACTTCAGAAGTATTCTGTTCTTTTATGTACTATGAAAACGTTACTTGTTTAAGGAATTGTCGGCGATGATCCCAACTCTATTTATGACTTGGCAACACTTACTAGTTGTAATGAAGTGGAAAAGCAGGGTTTCCTTTTTTCAACTCCTTATATAGGTAAGATAACTTGTCTTGGTTTACACAGCATGCTACAGTATAGGACAGCTATTTTCTACTGTGTAGCAGAAGGGTGTTCTGTGTTCTTGATAAGCTTTTTTCCCACAAGTTTGACTTTTCCTTGCTGTAATCTAAACTCTGCCTTAACTTTCTATAGACACCGTGGGAAGGGGGCTTATTTAAACTACGGATGCTTTTCAAGGATGACTACCCTTCTTCACCCCCAAAATGTAAGTAAATGACTAAAAACCACAGGTTCATTAGAACAATGTTAAACTAGTCCATGAGGTTCTATGAACGGTTATTACTTTCTTACAGATTTTTATTTTTAAAGGAAAGTTGCTTTATTTTCTTCTCCCACCCCACCAGTTCGCATTTAGAAAGTTGTGATGAAATGAGTTAAGTGCTCAATATATCAAAATTGAGAGGAGAGGGGGGGGATTGCTGTCTGGGTTACCTCAAAGTTTGACAAAAACATCACTTGAACTGTTCACTACTTGATCAGCACTCCTTGGAAACTAATAAGTAGGCATAGTTAGACCAAATCCCTTTGGGTGTTCTTGCTGTTAAGTTGGTCTTCTAAGCTAAGAACTCGGAAAGCAAGAACTTGGAAAAAATAGTAAAGAAGTTGTTCCATCAACTTTAACCTTTTCATCAACTTGCTCTAAAACATGGATCTATACTTTTTCTGATACTAGGGTACAACAGATATCTTCAGATACCTTGTTAAGTTTTAGAATTTTCCTTATCCCATCTCAAACTTACCTACTTTAGAAATATGAAAACATCTTATTGCCTTGCCGAATTTCTTGGTTCTTGAATTGGCTATCATCTCAAATCAGTGATGGCGATTATAAATGGCTCTCTTGACAGTGGTTTGTTTCTCATTTAATTTTAGAGTTTCAGCTGTATTGGTTGTCTTGGCTACTCCTTTTGTTTGTTACCACCTAAATACATGTGACACAAGAGGAAACTTTTTTTTACTAGGAAATATTTAACGTGAATATCTTGAGGAATACAAACTAGCACATCCTGCAAGTGTTAAATGAACTGTCATGCCTTAAGATGTATATGTGATTGGTAAGACTTCTTACCAATGTAGCTTCTGAGTTCCTACTGAACTTCATTGAGCAGCTCATATGCAAGACTTACTTGTGATGTCATATTGATTAGAAAACTGCACGAAGATGTAGATATTTCATATATTGCTAAACATTCATTACACTACTCAAGATGGTGGCTGTTGCATTTAAGTCCTGTAATGATTAAAGAAATGCCAGAATATAGACTGAGTGGCAGAAGGAGAGCTGCACAAGCCTACTTCTTCAGTCAGTCTTGCTATTTAAACTTGGTTCCTCTTGTTTAGTGCATCTTGGTTATACATAAAGGAAAAGTGAGACTGAAAAAAAACGCTAGATACTGCAAGTTCCATACAAAGAGGACTAAGTATTTTGAAGTGAGGAGAGAAATCAGTGAAGGGCAGTATCTTTCTTTTATATAGTAGTATGTGAGGCTGGAAAGACAGGATTGGTTTAAAAAAGTCTCTATCACAAAGCTACTACAAACTATTTTGTCAGCTTCCATTTCTAAACCAAAAGATTACTGGTCACAATGATAGGGTTACATTGCCGGGATTGATAACACAGATGTGATGGAGTTCCTGCTTTAGGTGCAGGCTGAGCCAAGAAGAAAGCCAGTATTAATAGCTCCAGAAAACAGGGGGGTGGGTCTTTTTCTGGTGGGTAGTGGTAGGGGTGTCTCTGGCCAGGTTGTTTCTCCCTTGCCCTGATCTAAACTAACTCTCTGATCTTAGTCTAGTGCTGCATGCAAGTAATTCTCTCTTCTTCATCAGGTAAATTTGAACCACCATTATTCCACCCAAACGTGTATCCTTCAGGCACAGTGTGTCTCTCTATCTTAGAGGAGGATAAGGACTGGAGGCCAGCAATCACAATTAAACAGGTAATTAATTGTACTTAAACATATTCTTAGCCCTTTTATTTGCTTTGCTTGCTTATCTTATGTGAATGTAAGATGTTCACTGTGTGTTTCTACAGTTGATTTCTAAGGGCTTTTTAATTGAATGTCTCTTAGTAATATCCATGCCTATGTTACTTCTATTCCTTCTTCCACAGATCTTGTTAGGAATACAAGAACTTCTAAATGAACCAAATATTCAAGACCCAGCTCAAGCAGAGGCTTACACAATTTACTGGTAAGTATCTTTGCTATCAGCTTGAAAGCTGTCATATTCCCTACAGCTGTCTGTTACTTATGTTATAACATACAAATGTTTTTAGGAATGATCAGGGGAATTTTCTTACCCTCATGGCTGTCTTCTGTGGAGATGCCTAGCTTGCACTAAACTTGAACAACTTCACAGTTAATAGGCTAGTGGAGCTTTTAATAGCATCGCAACAGCAGTGAAGTGTGAAGACTCCTTCAGTTAGACCATGATTCTCATCCTGGTTCTAGCCCAACACAGAATCTTTTCTCCTAAAGGCTGAGTAGTAGTGATGAGGCATAATGATTTCATGAGACCAGTGATAGAGGAGACTGAATTAAGTGACAAGTCCCATTCATCTGTATAGGAGTAACGCGCTTCTGTCCAGTAGCGGGTACCTATAAGCACTTGTGCCTGAAGGATAAAAGAGAGCTTCTGTGATTGCTGTAGGAAATACGCAGCATTTTGTGAAAACTAGATATTCCAAATGATAGGTTGAAAAGTACAGAAAGCTTGTAGCTTTAGTAGAATGAAGTTTGCATGGCTAGGAAAGGTGATAACTTGAGCGCTAAAAAATACTTTTTTTTTTTTTAGGCTTAATCTTAAAATTTTCCCACCATTAAAAACGGATGGCTGATCTATAATCTTTAGGGGAGCAAAACGCTTTAAACAAATGCTTTTGGCACTGACAGCTACTGAAATAATGACCAGGATGGAAATGTGGAATTACCATTCTGGACAGAACAGGCCGCCAGGAGAGTGCCAAGTTTGAAAAATGGCATTTTATGAGACTCCACATGCATGCTCTATCAAAAATGTCTTTATGGGACCCTAGTGAAAGGAAACATAGGCATGGGTAGTGCATCTTGGATTTAATTAAAGGCTTCACTCAATGTTGGTTTTTTTTTTTTTTTTCAAGTATCTACTGAAGACTTGATGAGACTGAGTGAATTCTATTTATGGAAGGCAGTTAGGTGGCTACAGTTGTAGGCAGCACCTTTGGGAGCCAGTAATGATGAGACAGGCCTCCCTGCCTTTTTTTTTTTTCTTTTCCCTTTCTTTTGTTGTTTTTTT
>VZTL01038074.1:0-12103 GCA_013400535.1 Scopus umbretta | reverse complement strand
TCGGGGCTGTCGACAGGCTAAATCCGGCAGTCGCTCCTGCCCGTATAAACCCGGGCCAGGTGGGTTTAGGCTGTTTGCCACGGAAAGTTAAAACTCGTTCCTAAGCGCGCCCGCCGGCCCTTGTCCTCCCCCCTGCCCGTGGGGCCGGCGGCGTTCCCGCCGGGGCTGCGGCGAGCGCGGTGGCGCGATGTTTTGGGGAGCATCTTGTGAGCCCCGTGTGTCTCTCTCTCCTTTGCGGCCAGCTCGGCTCCCAGATGGCCAATTCCCTCAACGGCCGGAACCCGCGCAAGGGACGGATCCTGGGCTTCATCGATGCCATTCAGGATGCTGTGGGCCCCCCCAAGCAGGCAGCTGCTGACCGCAGGACTGTGGAGAAGACCTGGAAGCTTATGGACAAAGTGGTGAGCGTCTCTGCGCGTTCCTGCGGACGCGGGGTGAAGAAGCGGGGCTGTTGCAGTGGGTGCGCCTGGGTCTTCCTGCGGCTCCAGCTGCTATGCTGCCTGTGCCTCGGGAAGTAAGGGGACTCGCCTTTTAGGCTGATCGAGCACCGTTTGTTGTTGTGTTTTTGTGGGTTTTTTAAATTTTTTTTTTTTTATCCCCTATGGCCTCTGGCTATGCCCTTTTTTTTTTTTTTTTTTTTTAATCTTGGCTTGTGGAGGGAAAACAAATGTGTGTGTTTGCCTTAGGCTATTGTTACTTTCGGATCCTTTAAAATGACTCAAACTTGAAGAGCTGTCCCGACGCAAAGTTGCTTAACTTCAGACTTGCGATCGCTTACTCTGTGCGTTTGGCGTTGGGTCGCGTTGTTAGTCTGCAATCAAGGCCTCTTGAAGTATGAAACTTCGCTTAAGCTAATGGTCCTGCGAGACACGCTCAGGATGGCAGCACAGATACCGTTTGTGCTTTTAGGAATGTGCGTGGGGACTGGGGGATGTCACTCTTGTCAGTTTAGTAAACAGACTAGTGTGGCACGCCTAACTTTTAAGTGCATGTTCTGCATTTTAATGGTTTTTAAGTACTCCTACTCTTCATTTTGAAACTAGAAATACACTGTACTGAAACTGATTTTTCAGGAAGTGGGGGGATAGACCATCGTTTTTAGATCTTACAGTTCTCTGCACCAGCCTGATACATTTTGTTTAGTATTACACAAAGTGACAGCTTGTATGATGATAGATTAGCTAGGAGAGTTCCTTCCCAAAGGTGGGAATGGTTTGATGATAACATGGATAACTGTTCAGGAGATGCAGGCACTCTGTTTTGCATATGAGGTAATACTTGAGAGTTTCTTTCCTCTTGAAACTGCTGGGGAGGGGGTGAGGATGACTACCTGTTAGCCTTGGGTCTGTATGGCAAGAGAGTTAGGAGTTTTTAACTCTGTGACTCTTCATGAATTAGGGTAACTGTTTGTTTTCCCTGTGGCTCTTGTAAAGCGCAGATGTTTAACAGTTCTTAAAGTTCAAAAGTAGTTGTGCTGACACCGTGGAGATCATTTCATGTTATATACCCTGACAAGTGGTAATTTCAAAGTATTTGGCTGAGTCCTTGTATGCTCTCCTTTCTGGTGCTGCAAGAATAGCATCTGTATTTCCACCAAAATTTCTGACGATGATTATAAACTTAAAACCCAGCCTTGATAGAAATGGTTATTATCACAAAGACTTCGTTGATGTTTCCCTGTTAATGATCAGGATGCTGTAAACAGTGAGCATCTTGTAATAAGAACTGCAAGTATAAATGCTTGGAAGCAGGCACTCTTCTTCAGTAGAAGGAAGTTTTTGGCTTGGAAACCAGGAATCTGGTTCATCATTGTTGAAACCACGTGGGGAATGTACAGCTTATTCCCCGGCCCCGTGTCAGGCCATTTAGAGATCTATATGGTAAGGTTGTCCCCCGATTGGTTTGTATATTCACAGTTACCAGAAGATCTTAACCCCACTGCTTGGACTTGTGGATTGCTTTTCCTCGGCTAATATAGGATAACTGTATTTGTCACCATTACAACAGAGCATCAGAACAGCCAGTAAGGCCTGTTCTGTAGAAGTCACTGGAAAGGCTGGACATTGCGCTGTGCTTTCTTTTTTTATTTTACTGGATAAGTGTCCTCAATTTGGATCTTTAATGTATCCTCTTTAAGCTGCTCTTAGTTAATCAAATTTAATTTCCAAATTATATTAAAGTATACCAGACAGGATGATGTCATAGTGTGAGAATGCTGTAGCTTGCTGCTTGAGTTTTTAGCATTTGGTACTTATAGTGAAAGGATGTGTTTGACCAAATTTAATATGCTGGCAAACACATTTAAGTCTCTTAGCCTTATGTGGCAGTAGGCGCAGGAAGGTCATTTTCTCCTCTGCCTAGATCAAAACTGGGGATTAAAAACAGACAAGAAACCTGCTCGATTGACTGTTGTTTCAAATCCTGTTTCTGGATTGTGTCCCACGACTGATTTCTGTGGTGGGTCACTGATCAAATTAAAACCTAGTGAAGGTGGTAGGCTCTGCAAAGTTGGTGGGGTGCCACCCATGGTAAGACTGTGGCTTTGAGGTCTGTTTTGTTTGTTGTAATAACAGTCGCTATCCTTGTTTATTCGGAATAGCTGTGATAACCCTCTTTTTGTTGCAGTGAGATAGCTAATTATTTTTCTCATGCTAAAAATCTTAGGGAAAGGGAGAATGGAAACAAAGCAAAGCTATTATCTTGACCAAAGGATAAAAAACAAAGCGGTCTTAAAAACTAGGGGCAGAGCTCAATAATTTCAATTTTTCAATTATTTGTTTTCAACAATAAGGGATTAACCAATGCTACAGATATTGCTACTCCATAAGAACTATGCTATGAACTCTATAAGACCTATACTGTGAGAGTGGTTCTATGGTGTTTGTAAAACTTCTGGCTGCTTAGATACTATGCAAACTTCTCTGCGTAGAATTGGTTGTATGTCATGCTTTGGAATTGTTCAGATTTCCGGGTAATGTTTGTTCTTCATGGGCTGATGCTTCAGCTGTTAGAATAGGCAGAAGGTTGCAGTTCTGCTTAAATGTCTTCTCTTTAAAATTCTGTTACTGGTTTGAAAAAATCAAGGGTTTTGAAAGAGTTCTTTAGCAGGACAGAATGGTGTGACAGCGCTTCTGGTTAGAGCCCTGTTTGTAAAAGTTACTTTAAGCAACATAGTTACAGGAAATAATAATAATTAAAAAAATCTTCTTGTAACCAACCAGTGAATGTGAATTGTTATCTGTCTCCATATCTTGTATGTGCATCTTTGGTTTTATACTTCATCCACTGGGATCTGTACTTTTTGAGGCTTACTGGTATGTCTTTTTTTTTTTAGTATGAATTTACAATGCTAACTGCATTATTAATGGGGGCATCAACTGTTAGTATCAATGTCCAGTTTCCCTGCTGCTTTTCTCATGGGTAAGCAGTAGCTTTACCATTAAGAAGCAAAAATACGTTGTTTAATTTGTTTGCAATGCAAAGGATAATATGCCTTTTATGGTTTGGAAGGATAGCCCTGCTTTCCAGTGCTAGCATTGTATAATGCAAGTTGTCCATATATCTCTGAACTTCTAGCAAGCAAATTACTGTTTTTAAAACATGATGTGTATTTTAGAAAGTTTATACCCTGTAAATAAGTAAATAAAAAAATATTGTTAGCAAATAACTCTAAGTCTTTCTTTACACTATGCATAAATTACATAGGATTTTTTTTTTTCTGAGATTCTAAACCTAATGATTTTAAAACCTAGAAACTAGCTGTGTGTTGTTATTATTAGAGGATAATGGTTATCTTGACTTTGGGAGAGAATGCTTATTATGTAAACATGGGGGTAGTTAAGTAGCCCAAGCAGTAAATTAACTTAGAGTTGGCAGTACTATTGTGCACACTTTACTATTGTGGGTTTCAAGCCGATAAAATTGTGACATGTTCTGAACAGGATTTTTTAAAACAGGAATATCTTGGCAACTTTCAATCACTTTTCAGTGCTCTTATGCATTGAGCCTGAAAATAATTCTGTTTTCTTCTGTGAAGATTAACAATACTGTCTAAACTGTTTTGGGTGCTCTGTCATGGCCCACCCAATTGTTTGACTCTGACTATATAAATGGAGATGGCTATTTGATTTGATATTTAATAATTACCTTAGAGCAAATTAGAGTGCATCTCCAAAGCTCGTACCATTGGCTTAGTGAGTATATTACCTCTGTAACTTAGTAATGCGGTTTTCTTTAAGTTAACATTTGTCAGCATCCAAGTTTTCAACAGGGAGTGTACAGAGCACAGCAGTTGAAACTATGTGTGTGTTGGTTATTCTTTGCAACATTTTATGTAGTTGTTATGTTAATGTGCAACCTTCCAAGTCAATTAAAGGTCCCTGTTCCACACAGGATCTAGAAAAGACAATCATCAATCATAACCATGGCATTCTTCAGCGTATTACCTGGTCAGAGTTGATAGGAAGTTTTATGTCTTGAATACACGGTTTGTGGAAAAAGAATAAAAAAATTAGAGGAATGGAAGCTTCTCTTTTCCTAATGAGAAGAAAGTATAAATGTCCTTCCAAAGTCAGCTGTCCTAGTGCATATGGAGCATCAGCGTTGTTATTGCTTATTCCTCCAGTATGGAAACATGTGGCACAGTTGCAGCGTGGTAGCTGGTGAACAAGCACTTAATGTTCTCAGAAGAAAAGATGGGCGATCGATCACCTGTACTTACATTTTGACGAGAAGGCTTCTTTCAGAAGAAAACCCCATCTTTCAGTGGAAAATAAAACGCGTTGCATTGAATGTAATTTCTGGCAGGGGGCTATATGATGAAGGAGCATAATGTTCAGATTTCATGCGTCTTCCTGATTAGCCCCTCCCTGATTAAGTTCTTCAGAATTCATTGTTGGTAGCGTTTTGTGTTGTGGTTTTCTGGAGAATTGTTACGGTATCCTACTGCAGAGCTACTTTTACGCTGCCTGTGTTGTGTCAAAGTGTTTGACTTTTTTTGTACTGGGTGGCAGTACAAACACTGGTTCGGTAGACCCTTTCGGAGTGTGATTTTGGAAATGTGTGAGCCCTGGTGCTCTGATTGTTCTAGTCTATTCACTGCGGCTGAAAACGGTGTTTAGCGGATGTCCTACTCATTAGATGCTTATTCTGTTTTAGCTGTGTTACTTTCCTTGTATTGTCTTTGACTAGCATTAGGTGTTTAAACAGATTGTGTTAGGGCTGCTATACTTTGCTTGAACAAAAGTTCTTTTGTCAAACAAGTCCAGGGCTTTCAACTTTATCGTTTGCTTTAAAAAGTGGATAGGAGATACAGTTTTCTCTAAGGCGTTCGTTGTCTAAATACAATAGGTATCCATTACTCTCATCTCTGAAGATGCTATGAATTAATGCCTTATGATTTAAGTAAGATGTTTTCAAAAATGTTATGAGTAGGGGTATTTATTTTGTTTGGCGGTGGGGGAGAGAGGAGAGCAGGGAAGAGGGGGTTGGGTTTTTTTCTCCATAAGCACTAGAGTAAGCTTGTCTGGAAGTTCCTGAGTTAACTGTTTCAAAATCTGTTTCTGGTAGATTAGGGTAGTGCCTTAGTTCTTCACAATCAGAATTGCACTCTATTGTTTCTGTGATTCTGGAGTAAATGCTTGGATTTACCCTGAGGGAGGTAGTGAAAGGAGCTTAGCTTTGTCTCAGTTTATCTCAATGAGAGAGACATTTCTTACTAACTTGCTGACTGACTGCTTTTCATTTTTTAGACTGAATGCTTGCTAAATATATACATGCTTACTTCCAGTCATAACAATATACAAATCGCACAGTGATATGATTCATGTCCGCTCCTAAAGTGTTGGTGAGGGTTGCTTTATAAAATGCAACATGGAGGTCTTTATTTTTGGATGTTTTTCTTGTTGTTGTTTGTTTTGAGTTCTGTTTTCCTTTGAAGAAAGGTATGTGTGCCGCTTCTGGTGCAATGGTAAATCATTTGCGTCAGCAGATGTCACTTCTTATTGCTTACTTTTAATTGTGAACTGCTGTGGTACATGTCAGGACATCCTGACTCTGGAAACCATATGGTTTACCAGCCATCTCTTTACAAACTTACTTCCTTTGGACTGAAACCTTGTGTACTCTATAAAGTGAAAAAAAGCCTGTACTGCTTCACTGGATCACTGACTTGAACTAAATGTTTGTTTTTGTTTTTTTGATGACAATGTGAAAGACTAATTGAGTTGTACTGTAGAAGAATTTTTGTATGATTTTTTTCTTAAAGGCTTGTTCTGGAGTTGAAGGTTCTAGTAGTGCAGTGTATTTATCTCTATAAATGCAGCAGAAGGTAAAACCTTGTAAACCATGATGACCACAGGATCCTGTTTTCATGTGTGTGTGACTGTATGTCATGATACTGGACTGAAGAAGACTTTCTAGAACATCTGAAAGAGAAACTAATTCTTCTTTATAACTGGATGTTCTTTTTGTACAGTTGCATGGACCAACTGTTGAAAATACACCAACGAGCATAGGCAATTTGCTTTTTCCTGTTGTTTTTATATTTTTAATGGTGTTTCTAATATACACCAAACCACTTATTATTCTGCTTGTTGGCACATCTGGTCAAAAAGATAAAATTCAGAAAGAGAATTAATTCTTTGATCGTGAGATTTAAGTTAGGATAAATAAGCAATTCAAAATGATTGCAGCCTTCTCTGCTTGTAGTCTGCTCTCACTGCTGACTTTTTTTCCCTGAATACATATTTTCCTCTCTTCAGCTGTTTTTTTTTCCCTTGTGCTTGTTGCTCCAGAAAGTTGTAATGCCTAATCAGTGATATTGATTTGTGTCATCTGTAGTTGGTTTTGGGAGAATGTCAATCTTGTTTCAAGTTTTCACTAAATCAGAAAGCACAGAGAACAAAAGTTCAGATGAAAAATGTCTGTGTTTCTCATAAAGGTTTTCACTTCTGTTTTTGGGATTCCAGCTCTTCTAACTCTTCTACAAAAAGAAATTCACACATGTTTCTGCATGGATGATCTTCAGATCTGTCTACACACATAAAATTATTTGCTCATGTTTCTGAAATCTCCTTAAAGAATTCTAGGTGTCAGCTTAACTTCAGCGTAACTAAAATAAAATGTTTTATCTTCTTCATAAGTCTCTCTTGTTAGTTCCTTTCTTGATCTCCTGGTGCGATACCATCATCCTGCCTTCACTCAGGCAACTCCTTTACTTGGAACTGGTCTTTTAAATGTTGCATCTGAATCTTTCAGACTGAGATGCGATTCACAGACAAATATAACCTTCTGCATCAATCCATTCACCCAAAACTCTTATCCAATTGCTATTTTGTATATCAGAAAGTTCAGCATTGCTTTTCTGACCTTGAAAGAATGTTATCGTATCCAACCTTTATTCTTTGAGAATGCTGCTGCAGGCATCTCCTAACCCATGGCTTGGGCCATGTTGTCCTTATCTTTATCCTGATAACCTTCTCTTTATCACACAAAATATAAACAAGTTATTTTCAGTTTCAAAGTCTCTTGCTGTATTGCTCTGCCAGTTATGAATTGCTGTTCCAGACTTCATCACCCCATGAAGAGATGACCAAACACCTTTATGCTTTACTTGTTCGTTTGTTTCCACCTTTGTCCTCAACTTAGGAGGAATTCCTTTATGAGCCACTAAATTATTTTAGAGCGTGCCTCAAAACTTTTCCTTGCTGTTTATATCTAGAAATACTTAACTGCTAGTGCCTTGAACCACTCTTTAGCATGTTGAACAGTGGTGTGCTCATGTACTTAGATTTGCCTACATCCATCTGCTGTCTTTTTGTTTCCTACTGAGATTGTAAATTTCTCTGTGGGAAGGACTGTCTGTTCTACAACACATCAGAAGGGTTCCTGATCCATTACTTGGCCTAGTAGGTGGAGTAAATATAGAAATTACTAAAGTAACAATGGATCAGTGAAATGAGGGGGGCTATTGCAAATGGCATGATTTAAATACTGGTTTTTGAATAGTGCTAACATTTCTATAGTAGCTATGAGTTTGCATTGTTCTAACGGTGCTAGATGTCTCTTTTAAAACTTGTTAGTACTTGACTTTTGTCTGCTCTTCTATCTCCGCTATGACTCTGGTTACCTAAATCTAACTGCCTGGTGTGTTTTTGTATGCGTGTTTCAGAGGGGGAAAAACAACTACGTGTTTGCTTTGCTGTTCTTGGTGCGTGAAGGTCTGTTAGTGACAGCAGTCTTAAGGCAGTGAATTTCTTAATGGTGTAGATGTAGAAATTGAAGGAGGGGTCAGCAATAGCGATACAGCTTTGAGTTTAGAGAGGTGAATGTTACAAGATACAAGTTTGTGTGTCTGTCGGTCCGTCCTCCCACCCCCCGGGAAATGCTCAAGACTGCGCTTTTTTGAAGTTGATACATTAGTAGGAATGGGAGTCAGCTTTCAGCAGTATTAAGATGTTTTTACAGCCTGGTTAGTTACCTCAAAAGAATGTCAAAGTCACTAATATATAATGTGGCGATCTCCAAATGATAACTATAAAACTGTTATATCACATGGACTTAATTTTTTCATAAGTATTTGCATATGTACAGCTGCACACACATGTCTAGAACATGTCCTTCTGCAGTGTTTTAGCTGAGCGTGGATAGCTCAATGCAATAGCACTCAAAACCTGCCTGTTGGTTTCAGACTCTCTTGCTTTCTAGTACAGAGCATTACACAAGAAACTACCAGAGAATTTAGGTAGCCAGGAGATAATTATGCTAACCTTGTATATGTTTGGGAAACAAAACCAGTACCACCTTCTTCCAGAAACATTTCCAGTGGAGACTAGATTCAAGTAGAGGTGTTCAATTAATATGAAGCCTATTCTTTTAAGTAATATATATTATTCAGTTAGTTTTTGTGCCATTTAGGAACATGATGATTCCAAGTTCATTAAGATGTGTTCTTCTGTTACAACCATGAACTGGAAAACATTGAGTTTATAATGTTTTGTTCCCTGGTTTATGGTATCTGTTTGTGAGTGACTTAATTTCTTTATGTTGTAGCTAATAACTTTTGAACTGGCAGCGCCCAGACCATTTTCATATGTGTAGACCTCTCAAACTTTAAATTCCTGTAGGATCTAGGAGGTTATATTGTTGGATAGGGAAAAGAGAGAGCCAGCAGATGACAAGGTAATTTATAGGGTCAGGTCTTAGTAGACGTTTAAACATCCGTAAGGAAGTTCACCCGCAGCAAACAGATCTGTATGAAACTACTGCTCTTGGCATTAGTTGCATACTGTGTTTTGATAATGTACTCCTTAGCCTAAAGTAGGCAGGCAAAGACATGCTTACTTTAAAAGCAAAACCCCAAGCTATGTAAGTAAGCTTGTTTGCTTTTTATAGATGTGACGGGATTAAGCTAAATTTTACATCCTTTGACATTAGAGACTATGTTGGGATCTAATGGAATATAAATGAAGTAGGATTTATATTTTTGTGCCTGGAGGTTAGAGAAGTATGCTTACACCTATTAATTTTAAGATGTCAGATCAGTTTTTGCCCCAACACATTTCTTGTCTCTTACATTCTCTTGTTTTTGCTTATAGGTAAGACTGTGCCAAAACCCGAAGCTTCAACTGAAAAACAGCCCACCTTACATACTTGACATTTTACCTGACACTTATCAACACTTGCGACTTATACTGAGCAAATATGATGACAACCAGAAACTTGCACAACTCAGTGAGAATGAGTATTTTAAAATCTACATTGACAGTCTCATGAAAAAATCGAAACGGGCTATAAGACTCTTCAAAGAAGGGAAGGAAAGAATGTATGAGGAGCAGTCACAGGACAGGTAAGTGAAATATTTAAATATGAAGTAGATTGTCTGGCCTGTCTGCATTCTTAACACAGTTTGTCTGCAGCCATTGTGTTCTGACATTTTTAATTATTTAAAGAGCAGAAATATTTATTGTTTGGATTCATTGACCCTGCAGGTCAATCACTAAGTTGCTGGATCTGTTCCACTGTGTGCTCTTATCTGTCGTTTTGTGACCTTTAAAACCAAGTGCATTTCCCTCATAAAACATTCATTTCATTGTAATTACTTGTTCACAGGGCCTTACAGTATGTAGTTTTTCCTCTGGCAGAGAGAGTGACTGTTACTTGGATTGAGCCTGACTTCCCTACACCGGTTCCTAAAACTGTGGGAGCCATGATGGTTATCGATTTGGAGCTTTCACAAGTGATGAAATGGAGCAAAACAATATTCATATTTCTAAGATATTGTGTGTTATTAACATAAGGTGATGATAATGTTAGTTTGGTGCCGAGAAGCCTTTTCAGAAACCTAATGGATTCCTGATTTGCTTTGGTTCAGTTTTAACAACAGGGATTAATGTCCACTTTATGTATACTCTTGGTGGTGAGTGAAGAGGTTTTTAATATTTGATTTTATTAGCTAATATTTTAAAAATAATATTTCAAGAGCTTACATGCAAAATCTGCAGTTTTGTTTTTGGAAGGGGTACAGCAGTGTTATGGCAATTAGACATTGCCACGCGTGGTATATCTTTAAATCTATTCAATAAAAGATATGGTGATGTTTCCAGAGTCTCCCCATTTTAAAGGAGATAGTTGGGGAATAGGAGATGGAGAGGAACTGAATGGAGGTTTGAATCCCTGCCATTTTGTCTGCACCTGAGCTCCGAGGCAGGATTGTGGTATAGTTTTACAGCTGGTGAAAGTGTTGGTAGAAGCAGTGAAATGTCTACATTCTTGTAAATGTCACTGCTGTTATGTTTGATTTATACGTAAGTTTCTTCCAGATCTTTAGCAGTGATTATAGGTATTCAGTATACTGTGGTAGGCTCTTGTGCTTGAGGTGGTCTGAAATTTGCTTAAGGTCTAAGGATTTTTTTTTTTGAAGTATGTAAAGACTGTCCAATTGTGAATATACGTGGAGCAATTTGCCTAAGAGGAGCAAAACTACAGTTTGAACTATTTTAGTGATGAGTAAAGATTTTGATAAATGTTTTTTGTGTTTGAATTCATAAGTTTGTAAAGAGCTATTTTTACTATAGATGCATTCTTACCAGAATCTCTGGAAGAATTGCTCAGCACTGAGCCTCTGGGTTCTTTTTTTAATATCTCATTTGTTGTATGTACAGAAGTCATTGTGTTACAAAAGAAATAAGAACTTTTTATGGTAAGGGAAATTTGACATAAATGGTTGCATTATGTAAACAGGTTTTATTTTTTTACTTCCCTGTGTTGTATGAAACCCAGATGTACTTATGGTTTTGCTTACAGTTAGCAATAAATTAAAGCCAGTTTCATTTTTTCAAAGTCTGCTATATACACAGTCATTCAGACAGTGCCTTCATAACTATCTAGTTGCTAGAGTTGCTTTCTTCTTTCCAATTACCCAGTTCATTTCCTGCACAAGGGTAACAGTGATGATACAAGGATGTCTTTTGTGAAGCAAACAGTTTTTGAAGAAGGTGGAGTCAGCATATTTACTGTCATTTGTTTGGGCCATTCCCATGAGATGATTGGAAAGGAAGGATTTTAAAACAAAACATAGTAATGAAGTACACTGAATCACAATAACTACTTCAGGCTCCCTGAATTTGTATTTCAGAAGGTGACAACTATATTATTTTGTCTGACTGATGGAGTTTGAAGCTTGAGGAAGGCAGTGCAATAGAAATGTTTCTCCTGTGCTAAAACTGTTTGTTGTGTCTCCTACACCAACTGCATTCTGACATGCAGTCAGAATGCTTAAACAACAAAGAAAGCATAAGCATCATTACAGCAGTTTATGCCTCATGCCATTATAAGTTAAAGTCTACTTCTTTGTAACTTCAGTGCACCCTCTTTCATCTACTCGTGATTTTTATCTGTATGCGTGGCCTAGTTTAAAGTTGAATGAAGGTATACTTGTTTGCTGAGTCCTATGACTAGGTACCTATTTGCTCTGCAGTGCTTCAGTATACTTAATCGTGTTAATTCTCGTTAGGTTAGGAAAGAAGCTGTTAATGTTTTTAGCTTCTTTGCTTCCAAATATGCTTGCGTTAACCTAATTACGTTATTTGTCAATGTTATAATG
>VZTL01038073.1:0-15545 GCA_013400535.1 Scopus umbretta | reverse complement strand
TCTCCTCTCCTTTCTCCTCTTTTCAACTCACATCTCTGGAAAAGGCTCAGCTAGAGAGACCACAAACTGAAACCTGCATTTTATGTTAGCAACATCAGAGTTCAGCATTCCAAGGATTTGGGAAAGATCCTAAAAGCAAACATCCCAAACTCAGGAGGAAGTTCAGCATTAAATACAAAAGAAATCAAAATATGTTGAAGTATGGTAATCAAAACAACTTCAGCTTTGCCCTGCAGTGAACCCATGCAATAAGAATACATTTATGATTAGATCACAGTGACGGTTGGAGCCCTAGAAAAGAATAAACTGAGTTTTGAAGACCTCCAGATTTACTGTATTTTTGCTATGTTTTTCCCTCATGCGTTGGCAGAATAATACTGAGTTTCTTAAAGGATCAACTCCAAAATGAATGTCAATGCATAAATTGCCTGCTTTACCTGTAAATTGGTAGAAAACACCATCACTGCTTAAAGTTGTCATGTTGTTGCTTCTTCCCATAGTAGCACAGATCAGCAGATGGTGGGTCTGAAGAGTGAGGCTCATGGCTGGCGTCTGCCTGAAGTGCACTGGAACAGCAGGAGATCTCTGCAGCCATGTCTCTAGCCAGCCTGTTGGCACATCTTACCCACCACTTAGGAAAAACATCCTGGGCACCTCTAAAACTGAGATTTTTAGCGCAGGGGCATGCAACTCTGAATCCAGATTATTTTTTCCTGCATTTGTAAAGAGGCTTTCTCCATTTGCTGAATGCCTTGTCCGCAAACCCCAGCACCGGGATTCCTCCTGTGTGAGCACAATTCAGCAATACTATCATTCAGTTTGCTAATGAGATGCTGAGCACCTGAAAACTTAGTATCATCCAGAGCTATTTTGTAAGAGCTAGACTCCAGCTTGGCATTAAAAGCAACTTGTATCATGGGATGGAAATTTAGGAGTAGTTCATGTCTGTAAGTGACCAAAAAAGACAGCTGGATTTAGACCAGCTGAGGCCATTGAGGGTTATTTACTCATCTCTCCATGCTGCGCAGTCAGTTATTATACACAAAATTTGTATAAAGAAAAATTTTGTGAGCCTGGATGACCCAGAGTTTAACACAGTGAAACAAAAATGGCAGCACAGTTTCTCTAAAACACAAGGTATTTTCACTTCTCATCTGAAGTTCTACTCTTATTCAAAAGTATTATGGCCACATGTGCATAGAAGATACTGGACATATTTGTGCTGCTACACATGGCATTGCAAGCAGTGAGCACCATGGTACATGCTGCAGTATTTACATGTGGTGCTTGCAGCCTGCAAACACAAACTTTTCCTAAAATGCCATTCCTTCTAGAAAACTGCCTGTCTTTGTGTGTCCTCTGGTCAAACCCTCCCCCAACAGATCATTGTCCCTTACCCTGAAGGATGAGAAGCAAGAATAGGAAGATGATGTTTTGGGAGCAAGAAAACCAAATACGACAGCTGCCCATTTTCACATTTTTTTGGAATATTATATTCTTCAGCCCTGAATTCCTTGGGCAAACCAGATTTAAATAGGCAAATGGGTCTGCAGGTTTCTAGGCTGGGATCAGGCAGAGCCATCAGATAAAGCCCATTTCTCTAGAACATAGGCAATAAAATATATCTGGGCCAGAGAAATGGATCAGTCTGTCACTGTGTCCCCAGAACCTGCTCCAATCTTCTGACTTCCTAGAGAAAAGACAGAGATGGTGTCCAAACTCCATCCTTCAGGAATCACCATGAAAATATTGAAGTTGTCTGAAGGAGAAGAAGTAAGAGCTTGAAGCTCTTACTTCAAGCCAGAGCCAGTTTGTGAAAACTTCACTGAGAGACTTCGTGGTGTAGCTCTCTTCTGAGTGATTTGTTTTGAGGATGATCTCTTCTTGGGTGCACTATAAACCACAAAACATGGCTTTCCCTTCTCACAAGAAAGTCTGAATTCAGGGACCAGTTGTGGATGTCTGGTACAAAGACTTTTTCAGACCTGATTTCTGAAAACCAAGTGTGGTTTTTTTTTTGTTTTTTTTTTTGAAAGTCCCAAAGATTTAGGAACACAAACCACCAGTGCACCTAGAAGTCCTGTGTGCCTTTGGCTCCTTGCAGGAGACTCACAACATATTCTTGCTTGCACCGAGTGCCACCGGGGCAAGGGCAACTTTACCCTTGTCCATGGCTAGTAAGAATAAGCACTGAGCTCCGCTTTGTCCTTGTTACTTGATGCCTGGGTTTTATGCCTCCTCGACTCAGCTCGGCAGCCTTGCTCTGTCTGATTGTGAGAAAGAGCAGAGCTCCCCCTTCCCCCTCTCCTCCCTGCACTCTGGCAAAGAATGGTGCGTGGGAGGACCTCATGGCGGATGCTCCGAGACTGCAGCACTCATAATGACTAGTCACTTATAAAAGACATGTTAGTGATACTATCGCTAATGCTTTATATATGACTATTTCTATTCATGTCTAGGGTCTCTGAATGAGATCCCATCAGCTTTGCGCAAGGGACCAAACAAACACTAGCAATACCCATGACTAATCGATAGTAAATATTAATAATAGCTACTACACTAATAACAACAACAACAACAACAACAACAACAACAACAACAACAACAACAACAACAACAACAACATTACTGATATCACAGCCTGCCTGAAAATGCTTCTGATAGAGGGACAGAAGGAGCAGGGCACAAAGGTCATTCACTAAGTCCCTGGGTAGCTCTGCCCTGAGGCTGGGAACCGAGAGATGACTCCTGCCACCAGGGCTTTGTCTACTGGGCCACACCGCCCCAGCCCCTGGGCCAAATGGGAAGATCAAACTAAATAGCTCCCAGGTTTTACAGCTCCATCCTGTTGTCCTCTTCCCGACCTCCCCAGCACAACTGTTGGGTAACACCTTGCTCAGGGACCATGCACATCAGCTAGTCTTTGTCTCTGGGGAAAGGGAAGCACATAGCCTCGAAGAAATGGGAAAACAAAAGGGAAAAATTGGGGAAAAGTTTTTATCTATCAGCAGGCTCACAGCAACCTATAAAAGAGAACCATATCCAACAGAAAATAGAAGCAATCTGAGTAAGTGTGAAATGCAGAAGTGTTCTTTCATAACAATAACAGCAATAAGGTTTATTTGTTAATGACTCAATCTATTGACCCCAATTACTTAAAGACTAATTTCTGTGCTAGCATTTCTATAGACAGGTGATATGTATCTAAAAAGTACCTGTCAAAAAAATCAAAGTTTGCCTGGCACAGACAAATTTCAGCTGCAGCTTAATTTTGATTATTTTCTTCTCAGCACTTGAGAGGAAACCAGACAAAGAGGAGATTTGTATTTCAGTGAGTATAAAAATTAAGAATATGGGAATATCCATGGAAATAAGGGGAAATGAGGGCCATGAGCACGGGCTCTCTCGACTGCAGTACGGAGTTACAAGCAAGCACTTCCATTATGTTCTTCTTATGTAATGACAAGGGAAAGCATTTTCATTCATGAATGGAAATGTTTATGACATTTGTGGTCTAGTAATTTCCCTTTACAATCATCCTTCATATCTCCAGAAATCTACAATTTCAATCATATTCCCAATATTATTTTCAGTTCTTTCTGTATAATTTCACTTCACCTGCTCTAATGTTTTTTCCAGTCTATTAACCACCTGAAAAATGAGAAAGCTTTACCTAGCACTTTGCATTGGGAGTATGAATACTGTATTATAACACCTGAAAGCATATGAACTGTTACCCAAATTCCATTCTGTAGCATTTAAGGAAAAATCTCATGTTTAACTGTACCACCACAAACCAACAAGATTTCAAGCCAAGGCTACAGACAGCTTTTTTTGTGTTCTTTTTAACAAAACACTTCCGTGGAGAAAGCTTTTCTGCCAAGGGTATACTCTGCTTTTTTGACAGTGCCCAGTTCACTAACATGTTCCAGTGCCAGTTTGGAGGAAAGCTATTACTTCAGTGCTTTGGAAGTATTCACAATAGCACACAGCTGTTTTCGCTGGGGTTGACTTTCACAACATTGTAATGGCAGTTAAAACTGTACCAAAAATCCTTGCACAGGATGTAATCAACCTCAAATCTACAGAGAAACATTGAGAAACTGCCTTCACGTGCCAAGAAAAACAACAGTCATTTACAACAAGCTCTTCCTAATGTCCAGTCAGCTCACTCAAATGAGACGCTTCTCAAAACGAAAGTAGGACAGACCAGAGAAGAAAAAAACCTTGACTATTTTTATGAAGTTTTCTAAATAGAAGCACAAAAAGACTCAGACACTGGAAACCACCACCGATCCCTCCTGCCCCTCCGTCTGTCGAAGCTCTAACATCAGTCAGCCTGTAAATCAGTTCATGAGTGATAAAACACCTCTTTTCCAACTTTTTTCTCTTGCCTCTTTCAGACACTTGGAAAGTTTCTGTCCCTCCAGTGGCAAAGCTGTTATATGTCATGTTCCTTACTCAGAGAGCTTAACCGCTATCCAGCTATTGGAGTCATCCCATAGCCCCAGATTTACGGCTTTTCTCAGGATGTCAGTCTCACTGAATACCTAGGTGTTCCCAAGAAATGCTTGAATTGCTTTTCACTTACCCTAGTCGAGTCTCAGCAGTTGTGGGTAAAGCAGAATGGAAAAAAGCTCTCATATGATAGCGTCTCTAAATTTACCAGAAAGAAAGGAGCTGGGGTGCTTGTCCTTTAAGTGTCTCTAAAGATGGTTTGCATAGCTGTATCTCAGCTTATCTATGCTTTTCTGCTTTTGCTTCCATACATGGATTTGTTCCCAACAGTAACTTCAAGCTGTCGAAAAGAAGCTATCTGGCAGCTTTCAGCTTCATCTGACACATAAATGAGTGAAAATAAATAAATAATGATCTTTTCTACTGCCCCTCTTTTTTTTGATTTGCACCTCAGAACACCTTTTTTTTTTTCTTCTCCCTAGAGTAACATCTTGCTATTTTTTTCAAAGTAATTCCTACGTGAGGGCAAACAGAAATGACCAAGTCAGATTTCTCCCTTTCCTGCAGGCTCACATAATTTTATTCTCAGAAATATATCTCTTTTTTTTTTTTTTTTCCTTTGCTTTGCTTGTAGGTCAGGGTTTTGTATGTTTGCTACTTGGAAGCATGTCAAGTCAATATACATCATGTCCGTAGCAAGGGGAGGTTAAGAGTCAAATTTTTGGAGAGAGAGAGAGATTATAGAAGAGCCACGTGACTGCTCCCAGATTAGCAGCAGTAGCAGGAGTAAGCATTCCTCTGATATTACAGTAGCCACCGTGGGACATGCCTGAAACACTGAAGAGTGGAAGCTGCAGTTTGGAAGCTCCTTGCAGATGTATTTATGAATAAATCACTCCTCATTCTGCTTTTTACCTTCCGTACTTCCTATTTCAGTTTCAAAAAGGGCTGATAAAAGACAGAAATGTGTACAGAGAGCCCTCTGTCACAGGTTGGGAAAGTAGTCATATAATTAACCTTAACTCTGCCCTTTGTTATCTCTGCTGTGCAAATGGGAATGTTAAGGGCTCCGGCGAAAGGGCGAGACTAAGTATATGTCATTATTACTGTATGTTATACTGGCAACTGTGAGTAAAGAATATATTAGGGACCAATTCAATTGCTTTGAATGGATGAAAGAAAACTGGTGAAAGACATATTCAGGCACTTAGATATCTGAGGCTGAATGTGGATGTCCATACTCAGGCCACTTGCATTGAAAATGTCATCCTCAAACATGGTGTTTTTGATTCATTGCAGAAGGACATTCTTTGTATATTCCCACACATGAATGACCTTGACTGTTTGAGATTTTTCCTAAACATCTGTTGAACTCTTGGCGGAATAAACATTTTCTTATGGGTTCACCACCTCCACCTCTACAATTAATGATAAACTACATTATTTCATTTTTACGTCACAAATTGCCCAATTAGATACCACTTCAAGTGGCATATTTGACTCCTGCTTTTTGGTGTCTCAGAAATTGGAGGGGACATGTGTATGTTTGTATACAGATGGGGATCCTGGGAGGTCTCCAGCATCTACCTGGCATCTAGAACAAGGACAGCTACCTTGGGAGCACACCTCTGCATCCCAGAGCAAGCAGAAGGCCTATGGAAGCATGAAACAGTCAGCAAAAGTAATCAGTTGCAAAAGATGAATGAGTATGAAGGGTACCCTCCAGTTTCTAGCACACCAGCCAAATGATAAATGCCTGTCATTTGGGGTGGTAGGAAGTAATGTCAGGAGAAAAAACCCTTCTGGAAATCTGTCCTGGGGTTTCTCCAGCCTTTCAACAGCAGAAGCCAAGCTCATCCTAGCAGGGTGCTTGAACAGCACTGCTGCTGTTTTTTATATATATAGAGATATATATGTATATGCCGCTGTTACCTGTTAGACAGGCTTGGTGACTGGGGAGGTCTATGCTTTACTACAAATAAGAACACGATTCAGCAAAGCATTTAAATTCCTTCTTAATTTTAAATGCTGAATAAAACTTTTGACTTCTCTGGGGTTATTAATGTGATTTTATTTCTATGCTTTACTAGGTTGTCCAGATATGGACATGAAGCTGCCACAAAGCAGCATAAAACAAAAACAAACAAGATTTGGCACTAACACATGAGTGTATTTGTGTTTCACATATCTCTTGACTTCCATGTATTGCTCCTAAGAAGTCTTAGGGCTAAGCAAAATGAGCTAAGGGAAGCAAGACTGTTGGTTCAGTTCATTGCATGTGTCCTCCTTTCCATGAAGGAAATGTTGAAAACCACAGGTGTGCATAATTGAAGAAAAACGCACATGGCTTTGAGACTAACACAATAATGTTGCACTCAGAGGGCCAAGGGGGTAGGCTGTTTTCTGGCTTTGATCTGCCCTTCTGCACAGCCACCTTGTGTCACCCTCCGGATGACTGACACCACCCTCTTTGAACTCCGCTCCCTACACAGGGTGGCCAAAGAGCTTCTCATATTTTCCATTGAGAGCTTTTGCATTCGCCCATGCTGGGAGAGTTGAAGTTTGTATCAGGGTATGTGGGTGATAAGGTGAAAGACATTTTCCTAAAGCGAAAGAAAAAATAGGCAGCGGTGCTGCCAAGCACTGCATGGGCCAAAGGGAGATGGAAATGAAACGCCATTGATCTTCGTGCCCACTGACTTGTCTCCTCCTCCCCAAAGCAAGCAGGACAGAGGGAGAAAGTCCATCTTAGGTGGTGAGACACATGGAGGACATCAGCAGCTCTGCTCAGCCTAGCACCAGAGTTGCAGAAGTGCTGGTGAATGCAGGCTGGGATCAGGACCGGTCCTGCAGCAGATGAGGGTGGTCGGGCTTCGTCTACTGAGGCCTGATCCCCCTACGGGGATCCCCTCATCCACCCCGGTCCCCTCCCAGGGCTGCACACCTTCCTGGGGGAAATCCTGCCCAGCTTTTCACTCAGCAACTAGGTGCTGCATCTCCCAGATTTTGTTCCAGGAGGTTGTGCTTTTTTGTGCCATCCCTCCTCTGCCTGTCACAGCCAATGCTGTAGCTGTGAGACAAAATGGGGCCTCGGTCTTCAGAGCCACTAGTGCTCTTTCCCATGCTGTGTGCTGCACTTTCAAGCCACCAAAGAGCTGTTGAAGTGTCTTTTATGAATATCAATGTGAATTTCGCAAGAGTGATTTAAATATAGCTGCCTGCTTTCCTGGGAGACCCTGTAGCTGTATTCTCACTGCAGCAAAAGCTGCACCATATGCCCAGCATTTGCAGCCGTTTCCCAAAGACCGCCAGAGACTTGTTATTCTGCATTTGGCTTGTACAGGGTTCCAAAATAAAGGCTTGCTGGGGAGAAAGGGTGGAGGGGCAGGCTGCAGCTGACATCTTCCACACGTTCGGATGTGCTGCTCAGGTGCATTTATGTAGCATTACGTGCTGTGAAAGCTGGACGAGCTCTGAGCAACCTGATCTAATGTGGAAGTCAGCCCAGCTTTGAGCAGGGGCTGGACCTCCAGAGGTTCCTTACAACCTATATTCATCTGTGATTCAGTGAGAAACTCAGTTTAGGATATAGCCATATGGCAGAGGAATAGCAAGGAAATCTGAACTCCTAGGGCACCTGGGCCACTTTCTGTCTTTCTCTTGTTTTTTGTGACTATCTTACAAACTCTTTGAGCACGGCCCATCTCTCGTTCCACATCCACAGCTTGTCTCCAATGTTGCTTGAACCTTACTGCACTGCAAGTGAAAATCCACTATTTCCCCCCCTTTTTTTTTAAAGCAAAGTGATTAAAATGCAGTTGGGCCTGTGCCCAGGTAAAGCACAAGAAAGTCAGACAGCCATTCTTTCCTTGTGCTAAGTATGTAAAGCTTTGCAAGTGAATAAGACTTTTTGTGTATAGGGTAAGCAAATATGCCTCAAACCTGGGGAGTGTCCAAGTCTTAGTGATCATTAAGTGATTGTTTATTTCACCAAGGCATAAATTACTGTGCCTTCAGGACAAAGCTAATAGAAAAAATGCTAATTAGTGCTGGTCAGAAATTTTCCAGTGGAACATTTTTCTGTCAGAAACTCTCCTGATAGTCAAAGTTGAAATGTTCCAGAAGAACATGTTGATTTTGCTGAATCTCCAGTACCACATGGTGGGTTAAGGTGGGGTGGGGTGGGACTAAGGAAAGAAGGTATCCATCAAAACCCTTTTGCTGATCCCCTGCCAATTTATCTGCCTGGCTGCAAGCCTTGTGGCGGCACTAGGAATTGGAGTGTGGGGCAATCTGCCATGCAGAAAACATGCTGGTGGATGAGCCCTGAAAATTCCTGGTTCCTGGACAGGAGTGATAAACACAGAATTCAGGGAGCCTGCGTCATCTCCCCAGCTCCCTGTCACTGGACACCAGCCTGGGAACGTGCATGCAAAATGGCATACCAACGTTTCCAAATGAGATACTTAAGTCAGCTAAATCGGACCTTCTCCTTGTTTTCCAAAAGAGAAGACTTGAATTTTGTTCTGGGATTTCTGCTGGAAGAGAAGCTGGTCTGATATTCACTGTGTTCATTTGGACTCAGATTTCTACAGGTGCAGTTTCTCCATCCCTGACATATAAAACCCACATGCACTGCTTTTTTTCATCTCACACTTTCCTGCCTTCTGACAGAGTTGTCTCTGAGGCTGAAGAGAGGAGGATCACAGCAGCTTGGTCCTGTGATATTCTCAAATTCAGAAACAGCCATGTGGGCTCCAATTTGCATTTAACTTGAGGCACTTGAGGGCTCTATGGCCAGACTGGAACTGAAAAGCCCACACTGGGCTTCTCTGGCAGTGATTGGAGGAGTCTGTTGATATCAGCTCACCCTGGAGCTGCACTGCAGGACTTGGAGGCCACACATGCAATCAGCAGCACGCTTAGATGTTGCATGCATCATTGCATGTTGGCTCCTGGCTCTGCTTGTGCCTGCTAACTCCTTTGCTCCACTCCTGCTGAAACCTTCCTAGCTCTTTGGACTTCCACATTTACCCCCTGCAAAGAACACCCCTGGAGTGGAGCACTCATGGGGGCAGTGGACATGACCCTTCCCTTAGCTAATACCACCTCTTCAGATCTTAGGGCTGGCAGAACATGACTCTAATGCAGTAACCAGGACTAAGGATACCCTGAATTGCCAAGCATTAATATTTGATGCATTTCAATATTTAAAGAGCTTGATAAGATAATTTAAGAAACGCTGTCGCTTTTTAAATTATTTGTAGACAATTTATAATGGAACAAATACACTTGGAACGAACAATATTTTGGCTATGGTAGACGTATGGCTCAGACAACTGCCTACATTTATTTAAAACATCAGAGAGATGACAATTTTGAAAGTCTCCGCTAAAAACCTCAGGTCTCAACAGGCCAAATTCCCAGCCAGCAGAAGCAAGCAGAGGATCCAGGCGGTGTCTTAACACTGGTTGCAATTTTGTTGAAGGAAAGTTTTGCCTTTGGAAATAAAGTAAAAGAGACAGAGGGTTTCCCTGAAAGTTTTGTTTTCAGTGAAAATATTTGGGTTGTCATCTAAAACTTGAAAACCACAGCTGGAAAAAAATGAACTGCTGGTTGCCAAGAAAGAATAAAAAAACCTGCTGCCTTTTTTTCTTGATTTATTTGTTTTCCTGGAAACATCCTGGTGTGAGTGGCTGCAGCAGTTTACATCTGATCAGGATCAGGCCCAACACTGATAGCACTCTCGCTTGATAAAAGCCATATGATTCTGCACAGAGTTCACTGTGGCAGTCACATCTCTCATACATATCACGTAACTGCTGTGTGTCTGAAGCAGAGGGCAGGGAGGCGATGGCACAATTCATGCGACATTGAAATGAGCTGTTTTATGTAACACAATATGCTTCAAATGCACCCAGTGCACCACGGAAACTATGCAAGGGAAGCCAAGAAACCTCTGTACAATAGCACAGAGACAAACAGTCTGTAAAGGACAGCACACTTGGTTACCAGTGAGGGAACATTCTGCATAAAACATCCCCTTTGTTTCTGATTTTCCTATCCTGATCATCAAGGGACATCTCCAAACATGCCATCAAAAGATGAGCCTGAGAGCAAAAATTCATACTGGCAGCGGATCCTGGAAAACAGGAGGTTCTGGTTTTACAGTGCATAGGGACTTTCTCCAGCTGCCCCTTGGTGGTCCAGAAATAATCACCACACATTTTCTTTTCTTCCCTAACCACCACTGGGGTCTAAGCCACTTCTTCACCTCTTTCCACTCTGGTACTCCTGTCTGCTGCCCAAACACCACCCTGTTCTCTCAAATCATATGAATGAAGAAACTAATTCTCAACCTGCACTTGATGCGAAAGTGGAAAGTAGAAAGCTCTGTTTTGCATGGCTTTTCCTGCTGCATTACTAGCTTAGTCCAACTCACTGCCTCTGCCTACAAACCATGTCTTGCTTATAGCCTCAGGTCTTTGCCAATCCTGCAATCCAGTCACTCTTTACAGCCAGCACACAAGGGCAGTGCAGGGAGAGAATTAGTCTGTGGTGGTGCCGACTGTTTCCCATTAAAACCAACCAACCCATTGCTCCACAGATGCCTGGGCCGGGTGCATTAGCAACTGGAAGCTTGGTTTACAAGCAGAAGCTGGGTATCTCATTTGGCCTTTTTTTGTTCTGGTTCATTCCCATGCAAAACAGAAATAATAAGACTTTGTTCCCATTGTTGTGTCTCTCTGGATTTAGGGGGCAAATTCTGTCTGTTGATGGAGGTATGGAGGAACTTAGAACAGAAAGGTATTATTCTGCTGGGTATAGCTAGGTTGGCTATAACAGTTAGGAAAAGCAATTCTTTCTTTCACCAGTGAAGCAGGTGACACATACAACAAGTGCTATGACAAAAAAATTTATCTGTCCCAGAAAACATGAGCAAACATGACAGAAGTGTAGCAATGCAACAGTTGAAGGTTTCAAAATGTTCACAGTCTTATGCTGGATGAAGGGAAGAGAGAGGCAGAAAGAATGGTGTTGCACACTTCCATCCACCTAGGAGCAGGCATCCAAGGGCAGCCATGTCTGAATGTCGCTAGCACAGCTCTGCCAGTCACTCTGCAGCCAGAGGGGGATGTTGGAGCCCTGACTGATTGAATATTGCTAATTTCAGAAATTTCTCTGCTCTACACTTTGTTTATGGCCTGATACTCCTTTGTCCTGAATGGACAGCAAACTCCATCTTTTGGTTTCTTTCCCTGCCGTGAAACCACGACTAGATCCACCCAGGCCAGTGGAGCTGCCAAGATAAAAGTGGTGCTTTATCTGAAGAAAGCTTGGTCACAGAATTTTGCCTGAAGGTGTCCATCATTCTGAGAATCCCAGAGGTAATTTTTAGCCCTCCGGGATTAGGAATGAGTTTTCCATCCTGTGGGAGGAGGATTGTGGCTCAGGGGATCTCTTGCTTCTGCAGTCATGTCGGGGTGATGGAATTTTGACAACTTTTCTCCAGAGTGTTTTCGTTTCTGTTCATCAGCTTGTTGGTGTGATAACATTAATCAGCACTTCTGTGGAAACAGTGCTTTTGGAGACGAACATTGTAATCAGGATGAAAAGACACTGATGAGTATTGCTAAAATTAAAGAGTCTAAATTCAGCAAAATTGCTTTCACTGGGAAAATGTATTTTGATCTATAGCCACCGTTATCCACTAGCTCCATGGTAGCTTGACAAAGGCAGTCATGCTTGCAGTCGGAGGGGGTGGCACTCTGTGGGAGCCCCAGCAAAGATGTTCCTCACACATCACATTTTCCCAGTGGTACTTTCCTCAGTGTGTCAGTGGCCTCCCTCTGATGCTGTCATCTGGCTAGACACTTGCAGCAAGCAGCTTTGGCTCCCAGAGGAAAGACAGTCCAGAAACAAAAAACCCGGTCCATGCTAGTGCTGGAAGAACTGGCAGCTGCCCACTGCTTGCTGCAGCACCCCTCATTCCAGGCCCTGCTGCCTGTTGAAGAGATTTGGGGTTTCTCCCTGGTGTTGTCAACCTCATATGGTCCATAGATGTACCAGGGCTCTCGGTGACAGTGTCCCACCTGCAGGGTAGGGGGAGAAGTCTCAGGGTGACACCTGAATGCCCTTGAGACAAGAGATGCCATGTGCACATACTCCATTGACCTTTCTATCTGATCTCTTACCACCACCTGAGATGCATGCTATTAAATCCTTCATGAAGGAAAGGCTTTTCCTAAGGCAGCCTGAGCCCTTCATCCATCTCTGACAGCCTCTCAGACAGTGCCTGCCCTTCTTTGTTCATGGTGCCCAGTGTTTCTCAGCTCTTCGTAGGCATGAGTGTCTCACTATAGAAAAGCAGCCAGGTTGGTGATGCCACATGGTCCTGCTTCTTATCCCCTTGAACCCTCTGGCCTGCTTACTGCAGAAGAGTAAGCAGAGGCTGACCCTTCACCGCACATCCCAGCAGCCTCATGCCCCATTCCATTCAGGGATGGGTAGTGGGAGACACCCTCCCAGCTTTGTTCATCTACCTTTTCCCTCAGTCAAAAAATTGTCCCAATCTGGCATGCTAGTGACTTGCAGCATACAACTAAGTGCAGTGAGACCATGCACATGTTTGAGGACAAAGGGCAAAACTGAAATCCTCTATTAATGCTTTCCTTTTTGAGGCTGTAAAGGTCTCCCAGTGGAAGGGGTTGCCTCTGTTTTCCCTCCGGCAGCTCTGTGCTTCAGGCTCTGATCTCTCCTGGATGTCTGTAAACCTTGCTGGAAGCAGCAGCTCCAGCTATGGGGGCTGGAAAAGGGCAGTTCTTTGCATGCCCCTTTTGCAATAGTACAAACTGGAACAGATAAATACTCAAATTCAGGGAGCAATGCAAGGGTGTGATGTCAGTGTTAGTGTGACTGGAATCAGGTAATTTCTGTATGAACAAGAATAAATATTAAAGAAAGATATCTATTTGCCCATAAATCTGTCAAGAGTGAAGCATGCATGAGTGGCTTCCTGCTTTACCACCTCTCTGGAAAGGGTGAGGAAAGCAGAGGAGAAAACAGAATTTCTTACTGCTGGATATTACTGCTTATACTTCACACATTGTCATTTAATATTGTTAATGCGGTTCATAAAACACAGAACAGATTTAATATGCAATTAATATAATTACTAGGTAATCATCAATGATTTGGTTCTCAGGGGTCTGAAGGCAAGCCCCAGGCTAGCAGAACAGCGGTCCTACAGAGCATGTCCGATCAATGATTGCATTTCCCAATTTTTTTCCCTTCCTCAAGACTATCTGCCCAAAATGTTTGCCTCACTCTCAGTTGGAGGGCAGAAAGGGGAAGAAGAGAGCTGATTTTGCCTGCTACTTCCTTTTGTACTGTGAGANAAGAGAGCTGATTTTGCCTGCTACTTCCTTTTGTACTGTGAGAAACATGGCCCAGCCACTTCCTTTTTTGTGAGTTGATTAAATGGTGGCCTCTGAGCCCTCAGAAGTGAAAGACCTGCCTGGCCCTGGGTGAAGAAATGGCTCTCCCAACCTGCCATGAACCATCCATTTGTGGGTGGGAAGATGTTGCTCAAGAGATGACATTTCCGGAGCATCTCAGGCATCAGAGACAACTCTCATCTTCCCACTACTGCTAATCGGTAATGATACCCAGAAGACCCTCTCATTGTGAGGCACACCACTGGCCTTCATCGTACCAGCATTGCCCCCAACATCCCCATTCTTTTCTTGAGGCATAAAAAAGGGGATGATGTCAGCAGCCAGAGGAAAACAATAAGATATGCTAGGAAATCTTTTTTCCCCATAGGGGCAGTCAAACATGGCATGGAAGCCCAGAGAGGCTGTAGAATCTCCATGCTTAGAACCACTCAAACCTCAGGGGACATGCCCCTAAGCAACCTCATCCAAGCCTGACCACAATCCCTTCCCACCTCAGTTAGTCTATGTTTTGCCGTAGTTCCAAGATCCAAAGGTTTGATAGATAAAGTCTTCTGGAACTGATGACTATTGCTTACCCACCAGCAGGCCAAGGGCAGAGGCACAGAGCTGAGCATTTCTTTTATGGGAGTGGGCTGGCTCCAGGTTTACCCCCATGACAGACACCCTTATCTTTGCACTGTGTTTTGTCTTCTGCTAGTTTAATATTCAGGATTGGAAGGCAGTGGAGACAGAGATTGATCACTTGATACTTTAGCAGTGATTATTATGAATTCATTCATTTAAACTAATTTGGAATTTATTTTTCTTGCTTTTGAAAGCTGCCTTTGGGTAGTTTAATAATGCCTTTGGATAGTCAGCTCTAGTGACTGCAAAAATAAATATCTGACAGCTCTAGTTTAGCAGTGTGTCACCTGTATGGATGTTTTCTGATGTATAATAATAAATACATGCTTGTTAGGAATATATGATCTATAAATCAAAATTTCCAAGGTCTTTGATTAATCTTTGTGAGCGGTGTAAGGCAGATTGCTTTCACCCTGTCACAAGCAATCCCTGCTCTGGGGCCTAGTAGCAACCACTGGCACTGAGGTCACAAACCAGATTCTATTCAATCCATTTTGTTTTCATTTCCCTCTAACTTTCTGAAACATTCACCTCTGGGGCTAAAATTTTCCATGCTGAGCCTCTGCCTGAAGAGGGCTTCAGACAGCTGAATTTTGGGAGGGAAAGGACAGAGGGCAGTAAGAGGCATTATTTTCCCCTCCCTTCTATGGCAAGGACAGTGGGATAACATTTGCCAAGTGGCATGAAAGTCCTCCTTCTTTCCAAAGAGATGGATACAGCCCACAGCTGGAAGGAGCTTACAAGGCAGGCTTACAAGCACACAAAAAATATTGTATCAAGCATGAACTCAAAGGAGTTGCGTGGGAAGTAGCATGGTATAGCACCAGACGAAGACTCCATCCTTGCAAAGGTTGCTCCACTGCCCGGGCATCATCCCCAGAATGGGGATGGGGCAGTGGGCTGCGATATCTCCAAAACAGCATAAAAGTCTTAGAAAAATATCTGGAGTTCCTGGATACTAATAGGTTTTCTGTTTCTGTTTTACTATAGACAGCGAGTATCCAT
>VZTL01038061.1:0-28299 GCA_013400535.1 Scopus umbretta | reverse complement strand
ATCGCGGGGCGCTCTCCCGGCAGCACCGGCGCGGCGGGAGCCTTGCCAGCCCCGACTCCGGGGGAGACACGACGACACCGCGCTGCTGGGGGCGACCTCTCCGGTCCCCCTCCGGCGTGCGCGGGGCGAGCTCTCCGGGGCCCGATGCCCCGCCGGCGGTAGCCCCGCGATGAGCGCCGCCCGGGCGCGCAGTACCTGTTCTGGAAGGTTACGGCCCATAAACCCCCTTCTTGCACCCCCGTCCCCCGCGCCCCCGCGCAACGGGGATGTGTGCCGGGGACAGGTGGCGGCGCTCGGCGGTGCTGCCGGGCCAGCGGGCACCGGGGGATGAGGAGAAGAGGTGCAAGGGTTGGTTTAAAGGCAGGGGCAAGGGCTGTGGCTCCCTCTGCACCCCGGAGGGACGGGGAGAGCTCTTCTGCAGCTGTAGTTTTAGAAAAGAGTGAGTGAAAGGTCCCCGAGCACCTGCCGCAGGCAAGCGGCGTGTCTGCAAGTAAGCTTTATAGCTAGCAACTTTCAGTATAAGTATTGAGGCAGCAGACCTTCACTGAAAGAATGAAAATTAAATATCCAGATATCCACAGCATTAATTGCCTTGCTTGTGGTCATCCTGTTTTGTTTTTTTTTGTTTTGTGGTTTTTTTTATTCACTCATGCATACATTGGAAATTCAGAAATGTAAGACAACGTTCCTCCGATGATCTAAACATTTGCTGCAAGGAGCAAGCCTAGGACGTTTGTGTTTCTCTTCAGCTCACTGAAGTTAGCACAGGAGTGGCCACTGCTAGCGCAGAGCTCCAGCCTTCAGCGTTCGCCCCGCATCTTGGCTCAGTGAGGATGCACGCGTAGATAGGTATGAGCTTGACAGAATGGGGTGCTCGGCTTGTTCTTAGGTGGCACAGAAGCCATGGGTTAAGAAAGGACGGACCCTACCAATAATGGGTTTGCATTTCAGAGACATTTTGGTCTCGTTTTACGGGTGTTTTAATACACCCACGCAACTCAGACTAAGCTGTGGGAATAGTGACGGTGCAGCTTTGGAGCCAAGACCTGGAAAGAGTCCTGGAAAAAGTGAGGGGCCGCATCCTGGTTCTGCTGCGGTAAACTTGCACTGACTTCGGCAGGGCCAGGATTCCACCCTGGATGCGACCATAAATAATGGAAACGGCAACAGGCAGTGTATACACATGATGTAAGTTTAGAAGAGTTGGAAGCGTTTGTGATTCATGACATAATTAAGAGCATTAGGAGGAAACTTTCCATAGGGAAGGGTTATTCTATAATTATCCTCTCTGCTGGCTTTTTGTCTTCCTTTGAAACACCTGGAATTAGACAGTCTTAAAGACAAGGCACCGGGTTCCCAGGCTGCGCTGGAATACCCATAATCATTAACAGAGCAAGGCAGAGTTTTTTCCAGTTCATTCCTGTGTTGTATTAAAACATGCTATTAGGAAAGGCCATAGCTGTTTGACAAATACCTTCTTTCTTCCTAACCCTGGCTCACTGATCTCAAACAGTCAGTTCCTAATACGTATGAGGAAGGTTTCTAAGAAAGAGGAATATTCCCGCAAAGCAGCATGCGTCCTTTCCTAAGACCTTTTTGCCTTTCCCGAAGACCTGATTGCCTTTGAATGAACTCGGTTTAAGCTGCCGAGGGCTTGGCACCAGGTGATGAAGCAGCGGAGGTGTGATTCTTACGAGCCATAGTGACAGCCGGCACCGCCAAGTATCCTGCCAGTGAAGTGTTTTGTGAAGTTTGGGGATTCTGGGTGCCACCTAGAGGATTATCCTGGTCGTTGTGCTTTCGGCTGCTTTTCCTCAGGAAAAGTGCTTTCCTACCTTTCTTAGGCCCTGTGGGGAGCAAGGAGCATCTGGTGGGCAACTGCCAGCTTTGCTCCCGTTGGCAGCTGAGTGCTGAAGGTTCATGCCAAATGAGCTGGTGTAACCACACGGCACGGTGTGGTGCTGCCAGAGGGACCTGGCTGGGACCCAGGAGGCACTGTAGTCCTGTCAGACCTAATGATCAACCCTAAGTGGTGTCCCAAGCTGAACAGGGCTACTCTGTGTCCCATCCTGGAGCTCCCTGGGAGACATCAGCCTCCAGAAAATGACACCTAATGTTTGGAAATCAGCCCGTGCACCAGAAGGGCAACCCAGACCTGGCATACTCTGGTTTAATTAACTGTGGCTGTGGGCCATGGGTTTGCAGGACACTGGCTCAGAGCTGCTCAGGGCAAGGAGAAAGATTTGCAAGTGGATGCAGGAGCCCGTCTGCCTCTTTGGACCATCGCTGCTCAGGTGTGTTATCAGCTGCAGAACTGAAACTCGGCTTCCATCTAGGAGGAGGTAGCCGCATCCCTCAGCATTTGAGTTTTCTGTGGCAGACTATGTGCAGAACCACCTAAGCGCCAACACCACCCCATTGCTGACAAGCTCTTGATACCGGAGCCACCAAGTGACATTTTCAGAGTAGGCACTTGGGGTGTGACTGTGAGGGGATGCTCAGAGTTCACATTGATTAGGTACAACGCTGCAAAGATAATACGGGGGGCGGTGACTATACCAGTCACATCTGGGTGTGCAGCTGCTGTGGCTGAAGCACCCGTTGGGATGTTGGAGGCCAAGCCCAAAGCTTGACGTTCTGCAGGAGCTCTGCTGCTCTGACTTGTCTGCATGGTCTGTAGACAAATCACCATTCATTTGATCTGTCTCAGATGTGTCCCCAAACTCCTTACGCCCTTAAGAATTTGGTAGTGCAAGAAATCCAAAATTTGGCTGTTTGCTAATGTTTCTCTGAGGTTTCTTCTTAGCCTGTCCGCTGCTACGCATCACAGCTCATGAGAGGGGCTGAGTTTTGTGGATCCAGAGAGAGAAAGCACTGAATAACCTTTAAGATCTATTTTCAGGCTCTTCTACAAATTAAAGACCTGGTGCAGGAATTAGTGGGTGAATGTATTTGGTATATTTATGCCCTTCTGGCCTATGAAATCTGCAAAATGCCCAATTTCTTTTCTCCGTCTTGCCATGTCCCCACCGTACCTGCCAGAGGAGGGTGCAAACCCCCTCTCTTCTGTCCCCATGCCAGCCTACCAAATGGGAAGTCCACCTACTGATGCTTGATTGGGATTTGCCATTGTAGGAAAGACAGCAGTTTTGTCTGTGACTGGGACCGTTTCTCAGGCAATTGCTTCAAGAAAAGGGAATGAAAATGTTGGGCAAGAAACAGGTGATTTCTCTGATCATCTTTAGCTTCCAACTTGGCTGACGCTGGAAAATAAATGGTAAGAGTGGTCAGGAAACAGATGACACCTTCACTGTAAAATTAAACATGTCTTCTGTACTTTAATGATTGCCATCACCCTTCGTTGTCTTGGAAATGCTCCTTCTCGGGCCCTTTCCTTTGTTTAAGGTGATACACATGCCTGTTTTCCCCAAGTCCCACCTCTGTGCTTTCTGTCTTTTGCTGCACTACCTCAAGGGATGTTGTCCACTTTCTCGCGTGTCTCTGTCACCTTAGGGCAAGCCCTCACTTAGCGTAGAGTGAAATAAGGGTGCACAAAAGAGGTAAGGGCTTTTCACCCTTCCCTATCTATAGACACATCCTATAGATGGGAATTCTCACTCTGGACTGGAGATTGGGCTAAATTTCTTTCAGAATAAGCCAAGATTTCCTGTAGCAGGATCAAAAGTATCTAGAGGTTTACTGCCACACTCCCCTTAAAGAGTATGCAGTGCTTGCTAAACTGAGCGTGCAAAGGATGGCTGATGGTCTTTCTGTCCTTGGCAGGGAGTCACTGCTGTATACACTCACCGGAGAGCAGCACTGGGGAGAAAAGATGGAGCAGAGGCTGGGGAAGACAACCCATGCCCAGAGGAACCTCTTTGGCCCCATAGACCACGAGCAACTGCGGCAGGACTTCCAGCACATGCTGCACAGCAGCGTTGAGGGGGCCCAGCAGAAGTGGAACTTCGATTTCCTCCGGGACATGCCGGTGGAGGGACTCCTGCAGTGGGAAGAGCTCGAGGGCCACGAGGTGCCTGCCTTCTACCACAGCTGTGTGGTGGCAGATGCTCGGAGACCACTGAAGCACTTGAACTGGCCTCTGGGCAGGGAGGACAAGAGTCACCACTTTGCCCAGGTGGGACTGACTGAGAAACCCAAAACTTCCAAGAAAACAGGGGGCAAGAGGATCTCAGAAGGGAAGAAAAGACGACAGACATCTTTGACAGGTGTGTGAGACCCTGCTGTGGCTCAGATGATCAAACCTGGTCCCAGCAGCTGCTTAGAAATTCTCTGGTGGGCCCATAAACCAGTCTTGCTTTAAGAAAGTGCAAACTTTCAAAGAAGCATCTACAGAGGAGGAAGGCACACTAAATCAATGGGCACGGGGCTTTTGTTTTTCCAAGGTGCTGCGCCACAGCCCCGCTCCTGGCCCTGGGCTTCTGTTTAGGACTTGTCACAGAGCAGTAAGATAACTGTCGCTTCTTGTGGGAGGATAGTTGGGATGGTTAGGAGGGTTAGACGTTTAAAAAGGCAGTCTAAGAAAAGTAGTGAGGTGATTTCTCAAGCAGGAACACAGCAGGAAAACAGGGTTGCCCATCGGATGGAAGGTTTTAATTTTTTTGCTTGCTTATAGGTTTGGCCGTGTGCACCCTTTCCTGAGTGCAAGAAGGGGCACCATTCAGCCGGCTAAGCCCTAGGAGGAAGACCAGAAACCAGAGAAGGCAGCCAGGTCTTCTGCTAACTTCAGCTTGGATATTACACCCAGTGAAGGCATCCAGGAATTTTAAGGGCAAATTATCGTAAACTTGACCAGGCAGCAGAAGGGGCTAGGTTTTCAAATGCTTCTCACCAGCACTTGCTGCCAGATGTACAAAGGAGTCAGTTTCAGCACCCATAAAAGAGCTTTAGTTTTTTTAAACTCCTTAGCATCCTGCGTGCTAAGCTTTTCTGAACATCTGGCCCCTCATTTTCTCTTCTCAACGGGATTTGAGTTTGTTTGAAAAATCTAATCCCATATATTAGATTTCCCTTGTCTGTATTGGGGTTTTGGTTTATCCATGACAGAGGTTTTCAAGACGTAGACCAAGGATTTTCTTCGGGAATTTGACGTGAGACACCGGCTTGAAATTGCCTGGAAGATAATTGAAGCTAAAGTTTCAGGAAACACGTTCTGAACAGCGATGTTGATCTCGGTTAAGTCAGACAATAGACTAATTTGCTATTTGAGGGTATGAAACTTAATTGCTAGTGAGAGGTTCAGGAAGAGGTTGGAGATTAATGAACAGTGGAACATTGCACACTGGAGTACAGAACAATGATATTTAATGAGTGCTCTTTTCTTCTCCAAAGCACTTTACAGCCATTAACTAATTAACAGTATAATTTACAGGTAGGAGTACAGAAGCGTAATTCAGAGCACAGTGTTGTGATGGTTTGAGGGAACTGCTGTTCAATTGTAAATCTCTCACTAGGTGTGTGGGAGTAAATTATGCAGATATTTCCAGGGAATAGTTTTCTTCTGTTTTGTTTTCCCCAGGCAAGAAACATTTCATCAGGGGATGTGGAAACCAAAATACCACGCTGCACAGTTTTAACACTTTCCCACATGTGTTTTCATAAGAGAAAACACTTAGCCTAACAACAGTATCCTTCTCCCCAAGGAATCTGGGTGTGCGAGATGGGCCAGGAAGATCCTTTGCAGTCTTCTCTTTTGGTGAGGCTTGGAGATCAGTCCCTCTCTCACAGGTGCGCGCGCGCGCACACACACACACACACACGCACGTACACCCCCCTTCTTATTGCCAGCTGAAGGAATCATTAGAAGTTTCCCTCTAGCTGCAGGAACCTTGTCCCTCTGGGCATGACTGAAGTAATTCAGGCAAAACTGAGCCAGGGAAAGTGATACCTACTTGATACGGGCTGCCCCCATGCCTCTACCCCTCCGCTCATCTTCTGCCATCCTGTAATGAAAGGTTAGTTTAGGATTAGGATCTGAGGTTGGATTTGAACCCGGTTATCTGCGTTCTGCATTGGTCACAAGAACACTAATGCTTTACGTTAATATCCAACAATGTGTGTTTAATTTAGACTTTCAAAGACAACTGTGGCCCATTAAATAAATATCGATATATTAAAAACTAACCATGGGGTTTTGTGGGCATTGGCATCTCCAGAGTGGAAGGAGTGGAGGTTTTCCTGCTGCATTTAATTCCTCAGAGATGTAGTGAGCTAACCAGTACAAAAGTAGATTTTCCCTTCCATCTTCCAACTCTTATGTAGACTTATTCCAACTCCAGTCTCTCTTTTTTCTTGTGGACCCAGTGTGGTTCTGCTCTGTTTTCTGGGAGAGCCTCAAATTCTAAAGCAGCTGAGATACAGGATATAAGCCTTTTTCACTTTTTTTTTTCTTTTTTTTTTTTTGCTAATCAAGGTTGGCAAACCATGCTGGCTCTTCACTCCTCCTCTTCCAAACTTTTTGGCTTGCTTCAGTCTGATGATACACTTAGACCTTGGCTCTCCTGGGAGGCACTCCTACATCCTTGCCTCTTTTGCAAAAGGTCAAAGAGAGAAAATTGGTAAGAACCCTATGTTTTCACTAGCTGGTCTTACTTCTGAAGGAGATAGTTCATGCAAGATGGCTGGGGAGAAAATGGGGAGGAAAGGAAAGCAGGTATTTAGGTAGGCATATTCAAACAACAGAAATCTTTCCCTCCCAGTTCCCTGTGGCCAGACTTTCCTGCTGACAGGCTGCAGGCAGCATCCTCCTCGGTACCTTATGCCAGTGCAAGCGCTCTTTAGATTCCCTTAGGCAAACCAGCCAATTTCCATGGGCTCTGTTTAGCATCTGAGATGGAGGCTAGACCATCTGAATATGGCTTTTGGGAATCTGCATCCTTCCAGCTTTTAAGCGCATCTGTCGATTTTGAAACTAGGCTCCATTATGTGGGCATCTGAGCGGTTGGGCTCTTGCTAAAATTCTTCACAGGCAGAAATGGGAATACTGACTATTTAAGTCTTTTCTGAATTTCATCTACTAAGCATAATTCCTAATGCATTTATTTTCCCAAAATAAAATGGAGGATAGCTATACAGAAGTCTTTTAAATGGAAGATTTGGTAGTGTAGCTGGTTTTTGTTACCTCTATTCCTGTCCTCTGGTGCTCCACTGAGAGATGGTAGCAGGTTATAGTAATAGCAGGATTTGCTTTTCTACTGAGTTAGCAGTGCATACTCCTGACCAGAGAATATACTCTCCTTGGGATCACGTCCTGCTTCAGAAGTTTAACTTAGGGCTAGCTCACGTACCGCTGCGCTCCGTTGCACTGTGCCATGCAGCTGTATCCTTAAAGAAGTTGGCTGCAGGAATCCCCCTGCACAAACTTTGCTGTGAAAGCCTACAAAATTCCACTCATCCCACCAATAATGTTCTGCATTTAAATTAGTGCAAGACTTTGTGCTGCTAGGACTTGATAGGTGTTGCCAGTTTGTCTATATAGAAAGTTAAGGTTTAAATATCAGGGAGCCCACATCCTCAACTGAAAGTGAAGCAAACTCATTACTATGAATACAGACAGTTTACACCAGGCAAATCCTATGAACTCTAAATGTAATAAGCATCTAGCTTCCATTTCAGCCAATTCTGCCTTATTTACCTGAAAAAAATATGTATTTTTTGTGTGAGGCTGGGAGGCAGAGAAGGAACTCATAGGGAAACTCCTGTTGTAATCATGGTTCTGTAGTTAAGTTTGATTTACATTTGCGCCTGAAACAAAGATTCAACCACATGTACGTATGAAAACGTAATGGAGCCACGATGCTTACTGAGCATCTGAAATCTGAGCAAAGATTTAGCTATAATTCAATGATAGTGCAAGGTTGTATGCAGGCCTTCTTGAATCTGCAGTTTGATCTAATAAGCAGAAATAAAGCGCCCCATATGTATTGTTCTTCTGATGTTATTTTGCACAGTATTTTTTGTTATTTTTAAAGAGAAGAAAAAAAAAAAGCTATTTCTTTCTGGAAAGCACTGCAGCAGTGGATCTAAAAGTTGGAGTGAAATGTCACATTGCTCAGCTTGCATCAGAGGGTCCAAAGTCTTTTGATCTCAACTGGATAAAAGCCAGCACATTTCCTTTGTTTTACTTGGTATTACATAGCTTTATGTGGAACATGCTAAAGGTATTAGTTTTGTTCATTCACAAGCCTTGGAGAACTCTCTATGACTTCTTCAACATGAAAATGGGATTTGAGAGATTTCTTGAAAAGCAGTCGCTATCAATGTCATAGCGCTGATTCCGTTTATGTCTTGTTCACCAGATTACTACTTGGCAAAGAAGCAAGTCAAAACGAATATGCAGGCTGCTGCAAAGAAGTCAATTTCTTGAAGATAAGGAGAGGATTGCTCTGCACTGGCGAGGTTGGAAACATCTGCCAAGCTTCCTCAACCTTCAAAAACTGGGTGTGCAGGCTGCGGACGCTAAGGGACATCCCACAGGGATGTATTCCTGACAGCAGCAGCAGTGAAAACAGAAAATACTTTCATTGGGATGGGGTCAGGCCAAATCAACTGGAATAATTTTGATGAGAAATTACTGGCCTTAAAAACCACTGGTAAGCAAGTTTGGACACTACAGAAACTGGCTAAGTCTAGCAGTTTAACGTGCATTAAAAGTCACTGTACGTGAGAAAGTGGTAAACAGTTAACTGTATATGTGTAATAATATGCTTGGACAAGTCACTGTACAGTTGGGGCCTTTGATACTGCCACATCTTTACATACCCTCTTTTTTCTTTTAGCAAGGATGGCTTACTAAGTTTCAGCATCTCAGCTTTACAGGTGTGACACGCTAAAAAAAATTCCCAGCCCTTTCTGTGATATTTTTCAGGTACAGGATTTTGTGCTTGCAACTATTCAGAGCATAAGTAACAGTGCTTAGGTGCCAAATGTATAAATTGCGGGGATGTAAATGGAGAAAGCTGACATGATTTGGGGAAGTTTCCATTTATATCAGAAGCCATTTCAGCCATGTGCGTCTGTCTGTCCCCCCCTGCCCCCATCCCTGCAAGGGTTAGGTGGTTAAACGTATATGTTATGGGAAGACATTTTCGGGTATATTCTTGTGTCTTTCAAGTCATTCCTGTTATCATCTGGGTCAAATCCAGCCTTTATTTTGGGTTGTGCTATTCCATCTCAGTCTATGAGTTTGTACGGTGAAAAGGAAGATAAAATTTGCTGTACTTTTGTCCACGGTGTTTTAGAATGCCTGCTGCTTGTAAGAACATAGTAAGAATGAGGGAGACGGTTTGGTTGCCATTTTGTGCTTTTTATTCATGCTACTAATCTAATCTTTCTGTAAGAAGAGAAAGGGCATTAATAACACTGAAATGTTACACATGCAGCAATCTTGGTTTTGCATGGACTGCTTTTCTGTGTCACTTGTTAACATACACTTTTCTATCACCTACTTTTTATTTCCCTTTCTTATTCCCCTGACTAGTTGGGATAATTGAGGTTTTATAGCACATAATAATCAGGGGGTAAAACAGAAAAAGAAAGCTATAAAATATACGCTCTAAATTATACTGCTGCATATGGCCTTAAGATGCGTGCAGTGTTTAATGAACTCATTTGGAAAGAGCTCTGTAAATGTCAGGTTTTTAGAACGACATGAGATGATGGACTGCTGCTTTTTGTCTCAAATATAAACAGACTAAGGTTTCTCTTGGGTAGTGAAAATCTACGTTGTGCTCGTGTGTGCGCGTCAGGTGTATGCTCAAGAAGTGGTGTAAGCAAGTCATACACCCTGCATTACATGCAAAATCAGGAGGGTTTAGTGTGTTTCTCTTTTCCCATTAAGAGCTACAAGTGCTTAGACAGAAATAACGGTTGATTTTCCCTCAAATGCACAGCACGGTGATTTTACTCTGTTTCTGTATGCTGAGATAAAGATGCTCAGCAAATTGGCAGGGTCGAGAGCCTGTTTCCAGCTACATGAGAGAGTCACAAGATGCCATTTTCCCTCTGGAATTTTTTACTTAGTTAGGAACAAACCTTGCTTCAGCTAGTGTCAAAGGGAGTTTTACCCAAATGAAGCAGGATGAGGGCCAACCTGGCAACTGCTGCTTGCAGAGCCTTCACTGTGTGCGTGTGTGTGGGCCAGGCCAGTCTGTTGCACGCTTTTCAGCCTGGCGAGACGTAGCATAAAGGTGTGGGACTGCGCTTTTTGTATGTTTGTTTTTATTTTTAAACTTCGCTTGTGATTAGAACAGTCTAATCTATTTTTCTTTTTTAAAGTGCGGTGATTTTCTTTAATTAAGGATAATTGCACAACTGCCTCTCCATGTGTTTGTGATTTTAAAGCAGACCAATGACACTGTGCACCTTGTTGGTTTGTAGCAAGGTTACTTACAGAATTCCTTTCTGACCAGGATGGCACGAGCTGTGCATAAAAGCCCTGAAGTCTGCCATACATGAGGTTATCGTGAAGTAGCTGAGTCTTTTACTTTAAAGGGGAAAGGGATGTTTCTCTTTATTAGGAGAAATAATGACTGTCAATGTACTGCTGTCCCAAAGAAACAAGAAAGGATTTTTATTTTTTTTTCATATTAATTCCAAAACAGCTCGGTGCTTAAGCATACATTTAAAAGGAAATATCTGCCTTAAATGGTCTGTAATCAGGACACTATAATGTCATAGGAATTCATAAAACAATTGTTTAAATTATCAATGACAGGTTTTGGATACCAATGCAGGTATTTGCCTTAGACTGGAATTTCAGTCTATTCAGACTGAAGGGTGGAGACCGTGGTTGAACATTCGGCCTGTCCATGTTTATAGCATCTTAATAAGCTGTGATTGTGACTGGGAGCTCAGTGCTAGGGTAGAAAAAAGTCTTCTGCTGATTAGACAAAGTGATTTTTTTTTTTCTGCTTGCTAATTATACATTTGTTAATGTTTTTTGAAATGACAGAATATTGGAGATAAAGATAATATGGTAACACAGGAAGAGGCAGAGGAGAGGGAAATACTGTTTTTATACCGGTGTTCGCAAAGGGAAGTTCATGTACTTGTACCAGAGGGCCTGACCCTCCCCTGGTGTACACTATATTCCAGCTCCACTGATCTGTGGTGGAACCACCTTCATTTACACCAGGGGAGAATTGAGGCAGAGATGTTTTGCACCCTTTCTATTTACACAGGTTTTAAAAGATGAAGAAAAATTATTTTTGCTATATTTTTGTGTGTGTGACAGCCAAAAATAACAACAAACATCTGATTAGTGCCTGAGCTTCGTGATCACCAGGGTAGATAAAGTATGTCTGTGTTTCATTACAGTGCTGATGAGGAAACAGTGAAACATGGAATATTTCATTATTTTGTTCAACTTGTGAATTGCACTTTCTTGTTTAACACAGTATGCACGTGGGTATGTGTCAGTATGTAGCAAAGCTGTAATAATAATATTTTTTTAATAGTAGGTGGGTCTAAAACATTCCCATTCTCTAAATGAGGCAGCAGACCTGATTGAAAAAGCAATACACTGAAGCTTTGGTCTGCTTCCTTCCCTGGGCATAAACAATGGGTTAAACGTACCAGATTTAATCCCGTAACAAAGCTGTTCAGGGCTTATTTGCTGACCTGTGAGTTTGATGGGCTGACGGGGTCTGTGGCCGCCCATCAAACCCCAAAGCGGCACTTTCTCATAAGGAGAAGCAAGGGGATGTGTTCAGACTTTGGGCATTAAAGACGGGGTAGCAGCACTGGTTTAAGGTCTTGTGTGGCTGTTTAAGGAGTACACAGCAGAAGGGAGACTGCATCAGGAACCCATAGCATATTGTAACCTCGCTGTGCTGGTAAGGAGGTACCATGACGTCTACCTGAGCCCGCCTCCTTCCCCTTTTCTCAATATAAGCTGCCTGTGTGACTCAGGGCCATATATTACTCAACAGCCACAACCTAGCTTCTGCTGATACTGTGGTGAGACCAGCATATACATTAGGGAAATCAGTAGCTCAGATTTTTTCCATCCGAGGTAAATGTGTCCCATGTGCAACACAACCTGAGCTGAAAATGGGACAGAGCGAGCCCCAGAACACTTGTTTTATGTTTTGTACAAACATGGAAATAATCTCTCAGGTATGGATTATTTCATTAAATTCCTTTCAGCAGCAACTGGAGAAGGCTGTTTCACTTGGGAGAAAAAGCCAGGAAAAGTGATTCTCCATGTGCTTCCAGTTATTTTCAGGGTGATGCAAGTACAGCTTTCTTCTACTTAGAGTGACGACTCTGCAAACTATTCTGAAGTACTCTTGTGTAGGGTGGCATTGGTTTCCTGGAGAAGCTGTCGACTTGCTACACTAGATGCTTTATTATTTTACCATTATCTTTTGGATGCTTGTTAACAGGCTTTGGGGGTGGGCCTTAATGTCACAGCAACGTTTGGCTGGAAGGGAACCTGGGAAGTCACCTACTCCATCCCCCTGCACTAAAGCAGGATTAGGACTTGCTTATTCCAAAGCTTGCAAACTCCTGTGAGAAATTATTTGCTCTGCTCATGTGGCAAATCTCAGGGGTAGCCAAGGTCAACAATGTTCTCCTGAGATTCAGAGGGTCTGTTACACGAGGTCCTTCCTTTCAGGTATTCATTTTGCTTTGTTTGTTTTGTTGCAATGCTGTAGTAGACGCAGTTGAGTTCCACATAAACAAGCTGGTGCGTTGAACCATTTGGTTTTCAGATGTGGATATTTGCAATATCATCAATAAATGCTGGTGCATAAATATGTTTTAATAGCAAAAGAAGTTGAATTTTCTTCTTTTTAGGCAGGTTCTTCCTGTTTTGTTTCTGCACTGCTCTAACGTGGCCTCCCTTCACTGATCCCCCTGTGCTGTTCCACTTTCTACAATTCATCACTTCCACGCACAAAATACTGGCTTGGGCTGTGGGGTAGAATAAGCTGAGCTGACCTACAGCCCAGAAGTTGTGTTTCTGCAGTGGATATTTCATGGTTTCCCACTGAGGTGTCACAAACCATATAGGAGGAAACTTTTTTTTTTCCCTTTCTTCATTTTCTGAGATTTTTTTTTTTTTTTGCTTAGGAAATGCTGCCTCTCTTACTTTCAGCAATCTGTTCCCTTGGCAAGAAATACGACTATCAGGTGTTTAAAATTAAGGCTGTTAAAACCAAATTTGCAAAGGCAGGAGGGTTTGCCCCAGTGTCCTGGACAAGGTCCAGCTTTGGTAATTACGTCGCGCCTAACTAAATCCTTCTTGCAGTTCCATGGCATTCTTCCTGTCCCACTGAAATCTGCTACAGAGGGCTGCTATGACATGACATGTTAAACATCTGCCATGCTTTTACCCAGAAGTGGCTGTGCTTCGATAGGAGATGAAGTGATTTATAATATATGGCATGCATACGCTCAGATTTTTTTTATTACAATGACTTCTGCTGAACTGAAGGAGTTACTTAGGAGCAGCACTTCTGGAAAAAAATCAGCTCAGGAACTAAATATGGATGTAAAGGTCTGGTTCTCCAGATCCCTCTTTCAGATGATCTTTTCCAAACCTATCCCTTTGTCTTATAAGGAGGCGCTGAGAAGTGGCAGGTTCGTGTGATCAGCTGTGTTTACAGGATGATAACCTTCACTCTGCCCATGAATCCCCTCCGTAAAGGCAAGGAGCGTTCCAAAAAGCTGAGCAGCCTCAGCAGTCGGGGGGTAAAACCAACATGTACGCACCTGCTAAATAAATATTTTCCCCAGCTTGGTACAAACGTGACATTCCTTCTCGCGCAATTACGTCGGCAAGAGGCCAAAGACAGTAGTTCGTCCCGCTGCAACGCCAATGGGCCAAGGTAAACTGGCGATTGGAAAGGAGTGCCCTGGGCAAGGGTTTTGCAGCACTGGCTGGGGACCTCTAGTGGTCCCTGAAACTTCAGGAGAGGATCCACATACTAATAAAAACTATTTTCAAAAATGAAAGCCTTCCACATTCTCACAGCATAGCAGCAATGAGGCAAAATGGAGAAAATACACAGATGTGCAAAGATGAGCCTGGTGTTTTGCTGCTGTAAATGAAACCATTGTGGCAGTGGTAATATAATTGGTCTGCTGACCCATTTTCCTAAAAATTTAGGTGGTCCTTGGCATGAAGAAAATGGAGAAACACTCTCATGATCCCACTGGGAAAGGGAAACTCACAGGATCAGGGTGGTGCATAGCGCTTGCTTCTGGTTTTAAAGGGTCCAGCCATTTTACACCTTAAAATCATAACATCATACTCAGCAGAAAAACTTTATTATGAATATTTTTAAATCCCTGTCTTGGATGTCCTTGGAGCTGGAGCCATGCCACTAAGTATGTGATGAACGAAATCTCTTTAAAACTCTGTGATAGGAAAACTCCCATTCTAATTGTTTCGGATCATCTGCATCCTGCGTTTGGTTACACAAGGTAATAGAGACCATCTGTCTCCCTTTCTTTCCAGTATGCGGATGTGTATCTGTGTGCAGAGCTGTTTTTGCTGACACAGTGCATAGACCCTCCCAAATGTGTGCTAAGAAAATGTGTGTACCCAGGAATGGCCAACCTTTCTGACCTTACAAGCCACGTATCAAATTCTTCATACACCCAGGAACCACGAGAAGCACGTTTTGGTATGTTGAGGAAAGCAGGGAAATCCAGGAGTTAATGGGAAATGCCGGTGACTCCCCTTTGCTCCTACCAGTCTGTTGGGGCACCGGGCTGGAGAAGCACAGGGATGCTGTTGGCAGTAGCAGCATCTGGCGCTGTCTCCCCTAAAGGAAAACGAGAGACGCTATCTGAATCTCTGTCCTTTAATAGCGTTTTATACCACCTTTATACAACCCACTCATACAGACACATGCACACAAAATCTCGGTATCGGGACCGCGTGAAATGTTGGGCTAAGAGAGGAAGGGTAGAGGTGGAAACGAAGGGTGGAGAGGCTCATGTCAGGCACTCGAGCCGTGTAAAAAGGGCATCAAGATGCCACCAGTCCTTGGGGAGTAAAATTTTATTTTTGTTCAAGAAAAATTTATGCGATTCAGTGCATTTCCCTACGCTTTCACGGTAAAAAGCTGCAGTGAAATTTCCCTTTTCTTAAAACACAGGTTGTTTAAAACCCTGCACCAATTATCACTGGCTGGTCTGGCTGCAGGATGGTAGGGACAGTGCAGCTCCGACCAGGGCAGCGCCGGGGGGAGCAGTGTAGCTCCCCCTGCCTCCATGGCAGGCACCACCTCTGAAGGTTTCTCAGCCAAAAAAATGGCAAGGGGGTTATTGAGAACTGTAAATCAAGCGCAGTGCAGATAAATAAGCTTTACAGCACAGCTACGTTAAGCTACAGCTCCCCCTTCTACGAATGCACCTTTTGCTGAGATATTGCAATAGTAGACTTTAAAGGCAGCCAAGCAGTACAAGCACATTTCTTCACTCAGATTAAAAGCATTGTTTAAATTCTTGCGGCTAGACAATTTGTCTTGTCCTTTAAAAAAAAAGAAGCCCTACTAAACAGCGAAGCAGTATAAAAGAGGCTGGGATATAGGATTGAGGCTGCAGGGAATTTTTAGCTTGCCTGCTGTGAATCAAGATCAGCCTTTTTACCTTTCCACAATCTTTCTGCCTTTGTTATTTGTGGTTACCACAAAATCTGATTCTAAGAGTCTCTCAGATGTTAGAATTAGATAATGTCTCTGGAAAATGGTGCCAAGGTCTGGATAAACATAGCCATGAATAAAATATTTTATGAGCCATGCATAAAATATTTTATGTTACAACACCTTTCATCCAGCAAGAGTCCAGGGGGAAAAAAAATAAATCCACATATTTATTATTTAATAATTAATAATATATATATGTTATTATGTATTACATCTATGTATCCATATACCTATATATAACTATATAGGGATACATATGTATTTGCATCTTATACACAAGGACGTTTTTGCCTGATACAAATCCTGTTCCAGGGATGAACTGGAGCATGGAGATGGGTAACACCTAACACTCTTAGTGCCTTTTATATACCAAGGAAGTGACACAAAGCTCTTCCTGAGAGAGGGGCCTCACAAAGGATGCATCACGAGCTCCCGAAGGACTACCAAGGATCAGGAGGGAGTCCATCACAGAACGCGATTTGGGAAACACCTGAGGTAATGTAGGATTTTCTGATGACCAGCGGTATTTGCTTTTGTCCCATCCCAAACACATCAGGCCATGCTCAGCAGAGGTGATCGCGGAGAATACCTGTGATGTTTTAGGACCATGCTGTGATTTCTGTATCTTACTTCACACCATCTGTCAGGGAAAGGACTGTCTAAAAAACATGAACTGAAGGAAAACCAGTATGAGGATGTTTACATCTAAATTGTCCTACCTGGCGCAGAATGGGGTTGTCCCCCAGCACCAGAAAGCCTGATGCCAACCTCAACAACACATCTCCTGTGGCTGTTGCACCCTAGGCAGTGGGTAGATTTCAACAGACAGTACATGTTCATGGGCAAAAGAATACCTGATGAAAAAAAGGGAGAAGCCACTTGTCTGCAGCCACAGGAACAGCAGTCTCACCAGTGAAGAGAACCATCTGCCATGAATCCTTAAACTCCACGTGTTCACCCAGCCATGCACTTCCCATGGTGTCAAAAAGAAGCATATAACACGATTTTTCCTGATAAAAATTTTTTTAGTGTCTCCATGTCAGTCTGTAACTATTTTGCTGTAATTTGACATGGGAAGAAACCATAATTTGCACTGCTGAGGTATTAACCTCCTTTCATCTGCAGCCTGTTTTATGAAGGACATCCACATTAACAACTCAGTAATAGATATGTAAACTTTGACATCTTACAGGTCAGAATAAGCAGATACATCCATGCAGCCACAGAACTCGTTTAATAACAGCAGTTGTATAAAATGCAAATCTTACTCGTGCCATTTTTCAGTCCCCACCAGGGTGTTCCAGCAGCGTGACCAGTGCTCAGCAGGGCTGTAGGATCCAGCAGCAACTTTGCAATTCCAGATGCCACAATTTGCTTCAGCCCACTTCCAGCTTTTTTTTTTTTTTAAACTTCTCCTCTTAGGGAACAATAATGAGATGGTCTGATAGTTTCGTGAAGGTGAGTGTCTGATCGGTGTCTGAAAGAGAGGAAATGACAAAGCACCCAAGTTCTTGTTCTCACAGAGCAAACCTTTGCAGCGAGTATGTTGGTGCGTTTTTCTCTAAAAAAAACCCCTCAAACTCAGGGTTTCATGCTAAGTGCAAATGAGCAGACTGCTCTGCCTTGCATATTTGTACATGAATCCAACCCAGTGGGAAAAAAAAAAAAAAGAAAGACCATTGAAGGCATTGAAAAAAAAATAAAATCGGTGCGTGGAAAAGGGCTTAATACATTCACAATGTTATTTAGCTCTAACAAAGAGCAGCAACCCCAGATGACCTTCTGGCTCCTGTCTCCACCCAAGTTCCTGGCCTCTGTTCAACGTCCTGGCAAAAGTTGCAGACATCCGCCACACAATGCCAAGTAGCTGTTTTGTCTGCAGATATGTAATAGAGATTAGCCGAGTGGTGGTGGGGAGCTGCTACACATAAACTAGCACCTCCAAACAGGGAGCTGGCATCCAATTCCCATCAAAGAGCCTTTTTCCTGGCGGTGCCAAGCACCTCCTCGAGACTTCGGTGGCTGGGTAAGAGAGAAAAATTTCCACAGCTGCAGCTCAGGGAGGGTTACATGCTCCCCTCCCAAGCCCCCTCCCGCCTCGGTGCCCAGGCGATTCTTTCATGTCGATGATTAACTCGATGGGACGGGGCTCCGCTGCCCTCATGAAGGATGGATGGAGCGCAGGGCCCATTACATCATACCTTTCTGATGTGCTCAGCCATGGATCACTGATTTGCCTCCGATTGCAAGCTAGCAAAGCTGACACTTGAATGGAAAAGAGAATGTAACCCTGTGCACATGGCTTGTTAACACCTCCTGTGTGTGATCGCTTTTAAAGAGACGACTGAACTGTGCCTGTAATGGAAACGGCTTTTGTTTTCCTGTAGTAGGCTTTAAAAGAAAAATTTCGTTTTGACTTTAAATACTTTTTTTCCCCTCCCTTTTTCCACCGGAGACAGGAAACGGTTCTTTCATGCGTTCAGAAATACAAATTATGATTGGCAGAACATTAGAGTACAGAAAAAGAGCTTTTGAAAGAGATCCTGGAGGAGTGATCAAGGCAGATTAAAGGTTAGGCCCTGCACCTAGCCAGCCAGTCTCCTTGAGTCACACACTTCCAGCTAGTTTATATTTTTGTCACAGAACTGGCCAGACCTGCAATTTCAGTAAAATGCAAAGTGGGAAGGGAAAAATGCTGGGCTCTCCCTCTTCTTTCTCCTTCTCCTTCTCCTTCTCCTTCTCCTTCTCCTTCTCCTTCTCCTTCTCCTTCTCCCTCTTCTCCTTACTTACATGTGAGGTATAAAGAAAACATCAACTATTAAACATTTTGCTTCAGCATGTGTTCATTATTACCATTTTAGCCTTTTACCAAGACCTCTGTGACTGTGGAATGACTGGAAAGGAAGCTGCTCTAAACCAACATGTTAATTCTATATAAAGTAATCATGTCCATTTATATTGTATTTTATATAATATGTAATAATTATGTAATATGTTATTAAATTCTCATTGTGCTAATATGTCGGGTGAATTTAATGGCGGGCTGTCACAAGAAATCAAGAAAGAGAACATGACGTCTCTGTTAAGCACACAGATTCAGTAAACACTTTGGGTTAGGAGAGACAGCCCAGGCTACCTGCCATGAGGCTTTGCTCCCTGGCCTAGTCAAGTTACAAAACTTGTCACTCAAGACCATTGCTGAGGAGCAGAAGAGCCAGAAGACAGTAGCACTTTGAAGAACATTTTTTTTTCCCCCCTCTCAAAAAGGGACTCCACTACTGGCAGCTGGATCTGATCATGGCATGAGAAGGGGCACTCTCTGGAGTGCATCAAAAATGCTTGGCAGAAACCTTGCTGTAATCATTTATGCTTTCTTCCTATGACTAAATAAACAATATCTTATAAGAAGAGGATAAAAAATAAATTAAATGCATCCAGCATTGGCCACTGATTTGTAAACGGAAGAGTGATAGATGCCAAAATCACTTGGCTCTTCAGCCTAAAAGCGTAAGTAAACAGAACATCGTAGTTTGGTCTGATCTAAGAAGGGGGAAACCCAGATAGTGTATGAGGGGGTCATTCAGAGAGAGCAGCAAGTGGGCAGAGCTGCTTTCCCTGCCCCCAGGCTCATTTTCCTCCACCTCTGGAACAGGTTGGGATTCACCTGGCTGTGCAGCTTCGTGTGGGAGGATGCTGTGCATATACTTTCCCTCTGGGAATAATTAACCAAGGTCAACATTGCTGGATCCTTGGAAGGGAAACTGTCAAGGAAAACACAAGTGCTACGGAAAGTGGTGCTGGTAACTTGTTATGTGGGAAATCATCCGTGAGCCAGAGATGAACCAAGCCCTTTACATAGCACTAAAGATCTTCATGGTGGTATCGTTCCTGGTCATTAACTTTAATCTCACACTGCGCAACAGCCACACTGCAAGCCCCTGATGGCAGCTCCAGACCCTGCAAACTCTGCTGAGGTTTTGTGTCTGAAGCCAGCCACCTTGCCTGCCCTCTTCCCTGCCTCCTTCCTCTGTGTAGTGGCATCTTACTCAGGCAGGGGAAGTCCAGCACCACCACCCTCAAAGGCTCTGTTTCTGACCTTCAGGCACTCCAGCATCTCCCTATCTGCTTGCACTGCCCCTAGACAGCAACATGGCAGGCTGGTTAAGCAGACCGACACCACAGCATGGACAGCTTTAGTGAGGGTTACTGGGTGTTGTCCAAGGTGGACATAGCAGATGTGATGTGATGATGTGATGTGATGTGAAAGCACATGCAATTCCAGGTTTTTTCGACAGCAAATCAGCACGTGGTAGTACATATGGGGAAAAGCTGCTCACTTCACTTTGGCTGCTTGAGAGTAACTTCCAGCCTATCCCAAACAGCGCAGCAAGGACAGAAAATGGAGGTCCTGACAAGCATGTGCCGTTGCACTTTTCACAGAAACAGGCTTTTGAGACTCCGAACCATTGTTGGACTCTAATCCTGCCTGCTGCTGTTTGGGGTAGTATCCACCACACACATTGCGTTGTACGCTAGGAGAGCAAGCACGGCCACTGTACTTTTACCCAAAAGAGCAGCATTTTGGTTTTTCGGAGAAGTGATCTGTATCCAGTCTGTAAAATGCTTCTGAACCCTTTGAGAAGGAGGACGCCGATAAATGATTTCTATCCCACTGTTGTAATTCCACTCCTCGTTTTTTCTCCAATTCCCTGTACAATTGAAAACCCTTCTTCCTTTCTTCTTCTGAACAGTGATTGCCTGATTTTTTTCAGCTAATAATGAAAATAACAAATGCGTACTGCAGACTTGAAGAAAGCTGTGCTTAGGAGCACCGATACGTTGTGAGATGAGAGGGTGAGAGAAGAGACCTTTGGCTGTGATGAGACCCAGATGTCCCATTCTGGATGTGTCCAGCAAAGTTACTATGTCAAGTCTTTGTTTAAATTGGGTCCCACTACACAAGCATATTTATTAGCATAACAAAGTTGCAATGGCCAAGGAAAGGAAAAAATGACTTGCCTAATGGAAATGAATTGTGCAGCATAACCTGGTGGTACATAGGACTCTATAATGGTATTTAATGTCTCTCCCCACGCTGAAAGAAAGAGTCTTGACACAGGCGCCAGTAGGTCTGTCGAGCCATTGGTAGACAGCCAGGGCATACCATTTAATGGAAGGACATCATTAAATATGCCTTTATTTTTATTACTTTGTAATATTATTATGTAGCTGAAATAAATCACAAGTTGTTTTTAGTGGGATTCAGTCACAAGCCACAAAAGCAGTGAGCTGGGGGGCTTGCTTCTCGATCTTGCTGTAAGCAACCTTCTGTAGTCTCTGCAAAGAGCAAAATTTTCGCATGAGGGTCAGCCCATGATCTTTTGCTCTTTCAATATTTATTAAATAAATTAATAAACAAGTACAACTTCTGGAACTCCCAGGACCAAGTTCTAGGCTCCTGCAGCCCAAGTCTGCAGGCAATCATGGGCTACAGGGGCCTCAGAACAAACTGGATAGCTTGCTGCTGATTCTATATCACCAAGGCACTGGCCCAGGGCTAACACGTGCCAAAGGAGGAAAGGGAGAGGTTTGGTGGAGACCAAAGGTGTTTCAGTTATCTTGCATCATTCCTGCACGGCTCCCAGGTCCCCTCTAAAATGAGGAAGCTGCAAAGGTGCTGCATGCTCACCTATGCAGTTAGCTGGAATGCAGCGTCAGTGACCTGGAGAGGGAATGTGGCTCGGCCTCCCGCAACCAGATGGGCAAACATGAAGTCTTCAGGCATGCAGCAAGAAGTTAAAAAGGAGACATAAAAATCTGTGCTCAGAACTTCACCAAACTGACTGTGAAAAAATATTTCAGAGGACTGATTTTCCCGAGAACCCACTCCTCACTTCTGTACATCAGCGAGGATGCAGCACATTGTTTGGTTTTAAATAGGAGGGACACCCCAAGCTTTTCTACACAGTCACATATTTTCTTATCTCCCATGGAAGTAAGAACTTTGTGGTGCAAAACATTCTGTAGAAAAACTAAATATGCCAGCAGGATGTTATTACCCATCATGTGATAATTTATCTTAACACATTTTGTGTTTACTCTACTCCCAGTCCTCTCTGAAAGGGCTGCTAGGTGTGCAAGCTCTCCCTTGAACATTTCTTTTCTTTTTTTTAGTTTAGACATGTTCAGATTATTTCAGAGGGAGGAAGAATGGCAGACTGTGATTTAGAGAGTACTGCTGAAATACTGGCATTATTTGTGTAAAACGCCCATTAGTTCCTTCTTGTCACCTTTAAGGTGCCTCCTTATTTCTTTTTTGTCAGGTAAATGTTAACAGGAGGTTTATCATTAATCACCTTTGGGTTTTTGCAAGAGTTTACATTATTCACATAAATAGTGTGTGTTGCAAGAATCCTTTTTTCACTATTTAGATACAAATTATTCAGAGCCTGAGTTTTTGGCTAAGTTGATGCCAAACTGAAACAGATAGCTCTGCCTCAAAAGGGAACCTCAAAAGGCTTCAGTTTAAGTCCAGTTGAGATACAAGTATCACCTACTTGGATAATGAAATGTGTGCAGATGGGAGGGATCAGTTATTGTGCTTCAGGGTCAAGAAGAGACATTAACACTATGATGTTGAATTTGAGGAGGTCATTCAATTCATCCATTGCGTAAGTTCAAAAAAATCCTTATGGCCTGGTCTTTTCTGCAGTAAATCTGCATCGCAGTCAAGCTCATCCTTACTGAGGCAAGGAGCAAAAGGTGGGCTCAAAAGCAGCTCTTACCATCTGATGCACAAATGCCGAAAAGGAGACAAATGACTGCTCTTCCAAAACTTCAGCCAATACTTCGCCACTCCTGCGAAAAGCACTTCTGTTTGTGACCATAAACAAACTGGAAGATGAGCTCTGCTACTTTGTAATCAAAGAGTGGTTAATACCTTGATTTCTACAGAGGTGACATCCCCAGTGACTTCCATCTATTTCTCTGTCAGCAGCACATAGCTCATGTTCACTGTGTAGGTATGAGCAGCAGCAACCACCACAGAATAGACAGGATCTGCTCAGGATATTTTATTTCTAGATGAAAAGGGGTTGTGGAAGAGGCAACTCCCAGTAACGTGTGAAAGAGAGACGGTAAATCCAGGCCCAGATGCTGACTGGTTCTGCCACAGATCTCCCAAATCGTCTTATCTCAGTGTGCTTCAGAGTACAGGTCTAAGATGACAACTCCTTCGTACAGTCACAGCAGGAGGAAGCTGTGAAGGGGAAGGAGGAAGGAAGGGGAAGGAGCTGGGGGTACAGATGCAACCACTTCAAGAGCTCCCAAACATCAACACCATGAGAGAACCTCCAAAGAAACAGGTCCATAAGTGGAAATCTTCACCATCATCTGCCACCATTGCTTTCATAATTAGGCCATGGCATCTTTCTAGGGAGGAGGAAGGTTCCTTCTATATTTTGATTATCCTTCAGCTCCTGTTCCTGAACTGAAGGAATGCCTCCTTACCACATCTTCTTTATATCCCTCTGCTATGCACACACACAGACATGCACACACACACACAAACTTATTTGCATTTGGGACGTGGATTACAGAGGGAGTCTGTTCGTAAACCTAGAGGGACCTGTGCTCCCAGGCCTGTCTCTTCAGAGCACTAATTCTCCCCTCCCTCTTTTGCTATGTTTGCCAGTGGAAAAAATTAGCAAACCCTATTTACAAATATTTTTGCCTCTTGGCCCTCTGCCTAATGCTGTGCTATTAAGGCTGTCGTTGTTCCACTAAACAATTGCCAAATGTTTTTGCATGCATGCATTGGCTTGCTTTTGAGTTCAGATATTCTTATTCCACCAACTGCCACCCTTTGCTTAATTCAAGGTGAATGCTCTAGACTTTGAGCTTGTCAGAAAATTTCCCCTTTATTACACCACTAAAATATACTATCCCAGCAACAATGGCAAAATTCCTCCACTAAGACATTTTCCTGCAGCTTTTCTGTCCCAGCCTCTCCTTTCATGATAGAAAATGCTCTGCTCAGATTGGAGCAGCATGCCCCAAAGCCTTACACTTACATCAGATGAGGTCAAAGAGGCTGTAGCCAGTGAGACCTCACTGGAATTTGGGTACCCAATTCCAAAAACTGTGTCCTGGAGAAACATTTTCTCAGCTGGAGCCTGATCCCGGAGACAAGTAATCTCCATTTCTGCATGCCCAAAGACGTCTGAGCAGCTTAGTGTCTAAGCTGAGTTACGATCAAGGAACAAAATATTTCTCCTCCTCTTTTCCCTGAGGCTCTTGACCTAGTAACCATTCTCAGAGCATATTTTTCAGGATTCTCCTGCCTCCAAAAGGCCGTGGTGGCCAACGCTTTCTTTTAAAGTACAGAATGAAGTAGTGGTCCACGTTCACTTTCCTGCTCTCTTCCTTTTTCTTTACACCCCTAACAGTTAGAGCACTGGCCTAGAAAGATGGGTACCTGCTTTCCCTCCTCTCCATCTGCAGGGACTCAGTCTCCTGGGATGCCTTTAAGGACCATCTGCCATCCAGCTGGGGACCAGATGTCCAGCTAGCCTCATTCCTTACTACTCCTGCTGAACCTGGGCCAGTATTGCTCAAAGGACTATATTACATATGCCCCATTTGAAGGATCACTACCATGATTAATTCTTTCTTTCTGCCTTTTCTAGTCAGTGGAGAAGTCTCTCAGGTCTACTCTGTGCCTGTACAGGCCATTTTGATTAGGGCTTGATGCATTAGTGTCTGGTGAGCAAATAGCAAGGGTGATGGTAATGCTACATGCTTTGACACATGCCATCAACATACACAGACCATGGATGGCCTCACCTTTCTGCTGTATATCAGTTTGGTACTCAGACAAAATACCGACTATGTGCACAAATTATAGCAACTCTATCAATGAAGGAAAACTTCACAGATGCTATTCACTCTTCTAATTTCTGTGCAAGTACATTCATGCTTCTATGTATGGTGCTTAGTCCCAAATGTAAGGGTGATACAGTTTACTAGTGTTTCAACAGCAGCTGAAACAGCCAGTGATAAATGGATGTTGAAGAGCAGTCAAAGAAAGCAAGTTTCATATCTGTAATTGCAAATGGTAGCATGGGAAAAGCAATTCTGAAACAACAAAAGAAAGATTTATGTCTCTAATGAAAACAGCTTCAGTGTCAGATACAGCATAACTTCCCAGACAAGTTAAAAACCCAAGAATTATCTCCAGAAATTACTCAGTGAAAAATTCTGAATAACAAATGCAGTTGAGTAAATTGCTTGGACAGTTTGCAAATAGGAGAAAAAGGAGGATGTAACAGATTTATTAATCATTATGATTTATGCATCTAGCTTTACTAGCAATGCAAGACAATAAATTAAAGCACCGCCAAGATTTCCTCCACACTATTTGGTCAGTGAAGCTTCATCCTGGCCTGAGGCACTGCTGGTTTTAGGCCAGTCCTGCCAAGCTCAATGGTGTTTCTAGGATCATGAGGTGCCAACATACAAGATCCAGGTGGTCTTCAAGAAAAGCATTCCAGCACTTGATTTCTTGCCTCTGCAGTTGAAAACTGATGGTATAGGAGATATGATTGCAGATGCATAAAATCCTGTCTGTATAGTCTAAGCTAGCTGGTTTATGGTTAACTAGAGTGAAGGTGAGCCATGCAGCATTTAGTTCAGGCAACCACACAGAGCCCAATACTTTGAAGGACTGCTGACTCCCGTCCCAACCACACACCAAAGCCCAATGCCTATCCCTTCCCTGCTCTCATTGCTCAGGCTGGCACATGTGGAAATCAGACCTCTTCCTGTGCTGTGTAAACATGTCTTATATCATTGACACCTTCTTGGCCCTCTGGTTTGTCATCACATCCAACTGTACTGATTTAACCCTACATCTGCCTTCAGGAGGGAGGCGACAAGTTAAGACTTACTCCTCCTTTTATTTGGCTGTTCAGTAATAACAAACACTGAGCAACCCATCACACTTATCTAGACAAAGCCTTGCCTTTTGGGGTTGGATGAAGAAGTTTTTTCTCACGAATTCCCTCACTCTCACTTGTCAGACACCAATGTGAATACTCACTTTGACCAGAAGGATAACAAAGCTTGTCATCCAGGTGTAAATACATCCAGCGGGAAGACTGCAATATGAACAATTAAGTCAGATTCTTCCCATGCTGTTGATGAACAACCATGCTGGGATAAGCTGTGTAGAGAAAGTCTGGAGATAGCCACAAGGACAATTGAGCATCTTGGTCTTGACCATCCTGTCTATCTGTTCAAACTCTGCTCCAAGACTGTGTCTCTAACTAATCAGTGACAACTTAAGACACAAGTTTGGGATCTTTAGACTTATATTAAGAAAGTTTATGGTGTTTCAAGGGTCAGTGACAGTACACAGGAATTGGGTAGGATTTAAATGCTGCTTCAGAGTCACAGGAGCACAAAGCCACGCCGACCCTCTTTTTATTATGTTTCCAGATCACACCACAAAACCCTAAGATTACAAGGATGGAGAACGCTTTCAGAATACACGCAAAATCTCTTTGAGTCTTTTACACCCACTGTGAAAGACACACAGTCAGTCTTAGCAGGGATTAGAGTCAAACCTTATTCTGTGGCTAACTCTCCTAGCCTGGCCTGAGTTGCCTCACTGTGACTAACTGCCCTTAATTAACAAAAATGAAGCAGGCAGATATCCACTTTGCCAGCTCCATCATTAACTCCTTTTTATGGGTGCTGCCAGACCCTGCACACATCTCGGGCCAAGTCTCCATCACGCCCAAGAAGTGGAAGTTGAATTTAACCTCACTGGTGACCGAATCATGGCATCATCACAAATGAGGTCTTATAACTTAGTGCTGTAGGGCACTAAAGCCAACCAGCCGGCTCAGCCTTTGTGTTTCATTTCTTAATAAAAATGACACCGGCGTAATTGTCCTTGCTAGAAATGGAGGTGACTTAATGCCTTAAGAACCGAGTAAAGCTCTGTAACCTCTCTCCAGCTCCATTCAAGCACTCTCCTCAACCCACTGGGGTAAAGAGGACTGTGCTGGAGGCTTTTCAGTCCAGTTCAACAACACAACTGTTAAATATCTCTGGCTGTTAAAAACATGCCTCTAGGGAAACCCTGCTCCATCCTCACTGTGTCCTCATGCTTTCCAGACTTGGGCTGTGCACCACTTCAGGTCTCCCTTCCCAAATCCCTTAGGATTACAACTAAGAAAGCTGCATCCTACCTTCCCGAGAACCAATTGCCTTTATCTTTCTTTTCTTGAGGAATGTGCATCACCTCTGTATTTTAAGGCTGAGGTAGGGCCGCCAAAGACCCAAATCAGGCTAGGTGTGAGCATGGCCTAAGGGAGCCTACCTAGCACAGCTTGTGATGTGATGAAGCAAGGCAGAGACAGATGGGCTGTACACCAGCAGCGTGTCTAAGGTGCAAGTCAATGCTGCTTTTAAATAAATTTCCCACCTGACCCACAGAAACGCTGTGTCCAAGGGTGCTCTACAGGCTTTTCAACAACTTCATGAGAGATATCCCATACATCCCTTTTACAGCGTTCACTTTTAAACATGGCCCCAAGCCCTTTTATAACTTAAAAAACAGAACATGAGGTTTTGTAAGTAAATGACATTAATTAATTTCCTTTGCAGGAGGGGAAGGGGAGAAGTCTGCTGAATCTGCTCACAGCTTAAGCCCTGGTTTTGTGGTCCAGGATGTTGCTACCGCCCTTTCACGTTATTTTTTTTTTCGGGCCTAAATCAATCCCAACCCTCTGTCACCCTCCATACACATATCATATAGAGCCCCAAATGACAGGCAATCATTCAGACTAACTGGCTGGGAACAATTTTACAAGATTTTTTCCTCCACCAGCCCAGATCACACAGTAGCTGTATACATGAATCTCCACCATCAGCTATTAGCTGGCTGTGAAATGGGGTGACTACACGATATATCCTGGCTAGCTACAGCTCAGTGATACAGCACAGCATTACAGTGATAGAGCACAGCATTAAAGGAGAATTGTGGAGTGCCTGGGATGCTTTAGCATATAAAATGCTTCCCACCAAATGCAGCTCAGAAAAGGTAAAGTGAAATGAAAAGGGTACAAATGGACATGAGTGAAGCATTAAATCAGCCGGTTCTGGACTCCTTTTTCAACGTTATTGTAATGCGGCTTCTGAAACAAAAACATTGTATTGAGTTAGCGCAAGTGGAAAATTGGTTCTTTGACCAAAAAAAGCAGGGGGAGGGAGGAGCTGTGTGGGAAAGATTCTTTTAAATAATCTTTTTTTTTTTTTCCTTAATTGGAGAATTGAAAAAATAAATCAGAGTTTGGCAAATTTTCATCAAAACACTTCAATAGCCAAAGCCTAAATTCTGGCTTTAGTTCACTCTACCAATGACAATACCCTCTGAAAAATGTTAATAATATGAGAAAAAGTTATTTTTGTTTTCCTTTTCTGCAAGAAAGCCTCATCTTCAGTGCAACTCTCATTTCAGCCTGCACTGGTCATGAGTTCCATGGGCAGGTACTCTCTCCCTCAGATGACTCCCCTCCACTAAAACCTTCCTTGGGAATAGAATAGAATAGAA
>VZTL01038046.1:287-19309 GCA_013400535.1 Scopus umbretta | reverse complement strand
ACAAGGGAAAGTGAAAATATGTTTTCATTCTGAAAATGACCTGATAAATCCATTTGAGAATCCTGTCTCTATACTAACCCCAAGTACCTTTCTGCTAGAAGTCCCATGCAATGATAAATGAGTAACAACAAATTCATAGTACTTACTAAGCGGCAATAAAAATGGAATAACTGATGAGCAAGTGTTAATTCAATCAAAATGCAGAATTTACAAGTTGAGAGATAGATATATATATATTTACCATTTCTAAGATATTTTAATGAGAAAAAAGGCAAGAAAAAAACTTGGTAAAATGTATAAAGAATCTTTTCTTTTCTTGGGTTTAATCAATTAATGCTGTAGAGAATATAAGACCATCAGTTTACATGGCATTATACAGATGGATGACCTCATCTTTGAGGAGTTATGGCAGCAAATGGAATTGCTTTTGATTAGGAAGAAGGGGGACACAGAGAGGAACAGGCAGAAATTCAAAGGTAGGAGATAGAAGCCCTGGGAGAAAGATGCGATTACTGAAGGGAGTCTGCAGAAGGGTAACGGATAAAAGAAATGGACTTGATGCTGGTCATCACAGTCAATATCATGGACAAAATAAATGAAGGAAAGACTAGAGAAAAGATATTTTAGTTAAATGTGCTGCAAAGAGAACAGATGTCCCCAGAAAAGAAATGTGTCCTGTCATTTGAGAATATTGAAAACTATTTTTAAAAAATCATTAGTTAATTTGAGAGTAGTCTTGCACTGGAAATGTATCCCATCTCTGATTAGCAGCCAACAGCAATCTTCTCTAAGTCTACAAACATAAACTCATACAAAACTTAGGATTTAGAGAAATTAGGACAAGAAGTCTGATGCAGTTGGAATTGGAAATAAAGAGAGAAAATGTGAGTAGGGGGAGTGACTGAGACTGATTAGACACACACATAGGAACACAGAAATCAGGGCACCGGAAGACACTGTGAGAGGGAGCTAATAATAAGAAATGGTTGGCTGACAGTAACTGAGACTGAAGTTGGAGGACTGAGTGGTTTGGACTGACTAGACATAACAGGACCCAGTGGCTGAGAATAGAAGGAAAGACGGGGGACAGAACAGATAGGGCAAGAAAGTCAGGTAAAGTCATCTGAAGGCTCTTAGATGGAGAAATCTTGACAAGTAAGTGGATATGCAGAATATGGATAGAGTATTATGAGCCAATATCTGGAGACATCTGGATCTTGATTAACAAGGATATTAGCTGTAAGAAGTTAACAGCAGAGGCTGGAATAATGACTGGATATAATTAGAAACTTGTATTGAAAGGCGAGACAAAAAAGAGGCAGGAAAGAGATTATAAAATTTGGAAATGGAATTAGGACTGATACAAAGGCCAGAGGTGAGGAAGTAAAAGAATAAGAAAACTTGATGGAGACCACATGGCTCATAATAAGGTATTAGAGTTTATCAGTTACTTTGTTAGCTTTAACACTAAGAATCTAAAGATTCAAGTTCATAAGGTTTTCAGGTGTCATCTCACAGTGAAACTTCTGACTTTGTAGTTTACTCGTTAAAAAGAAAACCCCAGGAAATGGTTACCTAGGACATTATTCAAATGGTGACGCAAAACACTCAACTCCTAGGAAATGCCAAAATTAAGATTTAACATATGAAAGAAATTGAGATAATCATTCACACCTCTTCTGTAAAGCATGATGTCTAATGATGGAAGTATTATATATAAACCAGATATTATATAAAGCATGAGAACACACATTGAGCCCTGAAGATAAAGAAAATATTGGATAGATATCAATTTATTCAACTACATCCTTGTCCCCTGCACTGAATGAGGCAGGGTACTGTGAAAAATACAGTATCTAATCATATAATTAAAGATTATATCATGATGCATACACAAAGGCAGTTGAACAAAGGTGCGGAAGACAACCTTAATTCTACCATTTCCTAATTTTGGAATGCTTGACTTTACAGCCTTGATAATGGCCTTTTCCAATAAAGTTTTTGATCTCATGAGAAATATCATCACACACTTCCACATGCTTTTGTCCAAGATTTATACATCAGAAATGGGACCGTGCGCACAAGCTTCACATAAACACTAAAAGTTCCTTTATTATTACACTGATTTTGCTTGTTGAAAAATAGATTAAACAAGTTTCAAACCAATGCAGAAAACAACTTAGGTTAGTTTTTCAGGCAAATGACTAAAGCTGTATCTAAGCAATTTTTATTAATGTGGAGGGCACCTTTTCCCTAGTACCTAGGCAGCAAAATGCACTCACTAGGTTCTTGGTACAGGCAAAACTGTTTTTTTTGGTGTTGGGTTGACGGTTGGACTAGATGATCTTAGAAGTCTTTTCCAACCTTCATGATTCTATGATTCTACAAAAAAAAAATAATCATAATTTCTTTCTCACTTTTCCTCAGTAGTGTTCAAAAGCCTTATAAGTAACTTCATACAAGACTATGCCATCAGTGTGCTGAGTTGCAGTTGCTTTCTTTCTCTATTCCTGGATCTGCCCATCATCTCCATTTCCTGCCTTGTCCTTTCTGGGAGGGAAAAAGACAGACGGCTCTGGAAGCTTTTATGTGCATGGTAGCTGAGTGGCTCTTTTTCTTACATCAGGAAAGGATAGTCTGAAGCCACTTACCATTACGCTTAACTGCACTGTTAATATGAGCCTACAGAAGAGGTGGAGAACTAGAAAAAGGTGAGAAGAAATAGTTGGTGGGAAAGGGCTTAGAAAGCATAAGTTCATTTTGCTAAGGGACAGGTAGAGTAAGATAACAGACTCATTTGGAGAAAGGCTGATAATGTGCTAGAAGGAAAAAACTGTTTGCAGCAGAATAAGGAATTGAGGCATGAAATTTTGATTGACGAACAAAAGGAACAAAATTTGTGCTAGAGAGGAAGGCATAGTTAGGGAAAAATTGACTGAAAGAGTGGAATATGACAGGAAAACTTTGAGGACAGGCAAAGTGCAAAAGGTCTCTTGGAACACAGACATTTTGGGGAAAAAAAGACATTTGGGACTTGAGAATTCATGGGAACTGAACAAGGTGAGAAAACTGTTAGCAGAAGATGGTGGAGCTGGTTTCAGAAGCAGCTGGAATGATGGCATGTAGAAGTTGGAAATTAATTGGAAGAAAGTAGAAAAGATACAGGCTGAGGCAATTGCTAGAAAATAGGAAAGAAATGGAGAAGACAAACAAAATGGCAGCCTGAGAGAGAGAAAAGTTGGTTAAGCTTCCTGTTCTTAGGACAGCTTTGAGAGAAAAGCACAAAACAATTTGGGAATGATTTGGGAAAAGAAACACATGACAGGGACACCATATGAAAAGAACAGTCAATGGGGAAGACACTGCAGAAGTAGAACATTTTTAGATGAGTTTAGATAATGAGTAAAGGGAGTGGTGTTTAAATGGAATGAAGATGAATGTACAGGACTTGGGAGGGAAACTACTGGGGTACAGAAAAATGTGAATGAGGGATTTAGAGAGGAAAAGAAAAAATTAATAATGTAGGCAGACAAATAAATGGTAAATAACCAGATGGGGAAGAAAAAGTCAGTGAAAATAAGGAAAAAAAAAAAAAAAACCCGGCAGTAAATGTCATTGTTCTAGTGCTTAGTAAGAGGTCTGGTAACAAAACAGTATATAAAAGTCAAACATTATCTTTGTATGGTACCTTTTTGTGTGGGATGAGGGGGTCTTGGGAAACCGGATTGGGAGCTAGGCATAGGCATCTAGTGAACCTACAATATGTATGGAGAAGAGGATAATCTGCTTTATTATTATTTTAAACAGAAGCAAGAAAGAAAACATTTAATACCAGTGTCTACACCAGTTCCTAATAACTTAGTATCTGTATCTGTTAAAAAATATGAGACCCATGATTGGGTTATTTATTATGATTATTTGCTAGCATTTTATGGATATTCCAGCAAACTGTTATCTACCCAGTATTTTAAAAAAACCCAACCCAACCCTAAAATATCCTGTATTCCTGCTTTTTATAGACTCATATTCAAATTTCTTTTTATTATCTCTTCCATTTTACAAAAGACGTTACATGAACTAAAAGCGAATCTGAATGAGTGCTACATGTTGAAAAATAGAACAGAACATACCCCCCTTATTGACAAATGCAATTATCTTTTACGCTTAAATTAGTCCTATTCCTGACTCACAAAAGTGACAGTTAAAAATATCAACATTAAATATAACTTCAAGTTGACATGTATCCTTTTATTTATAATAAATATTAGATAAAATATTTATTTTTAATTATGATTTCCTTGCGTAATATTTTCTTAAATGCTGAAATTACACTTGGTATTTCAATTAATCCACTTCCCCACAGAATGATGCAGCTTTCCTACTTTTGTTTGCTTAGTTATAGAACTGCATAGCATGCTTAATACAGTAAGTTGAAAAAAAATTAATGATTGTGGATAAAGAGACTATTACCCCAGACATGCTTTGATATCGAGATACAGATATATTTCTGAGAGGAATAAGAAAGGCATTATGAATTTCCCTAGTAAGTATTTTTTCCCAGAATTGGAAACATGGAAGAGAGAGTATTATATTCTTTATTATGGAATATATTATATATTCGATATGATAATTCTTCTTTAGTGCATACTGGAGTATACATCATATAATTTACAGACAAAATATAAGGACATAAAATTGGAATTTTGCAGAATTGGAAAGATGGTCTTTGTTGCCCCAATGAGAATTCAAAAAAGTGTTGGAAAAAATCCCAGTTTCACCCATTGGAAAGCTTCTGTAGAGTTTTGCAGCTAAATTCTCCAAGGAGTCCATCTGTACTGAGCATGCTTTATCCTGGTGCTGCAGGAATGAAGCAGTTTTTTCCCTGCAACTCTCTCTCTTCATTCCTGTAAACAATCGCTGTGCTAAATATTGAGATAAGAACAGAGAAATTGTCTTTGTTTTTCTCTCAGTGCTTCTCTCTCTGATACCCAGACAGATGCAGAAGAAGAAACAGAATGTGTACTAAAAGCAGTAGGGAATGTGAGCTTATGGGGAGGCAAGGCAAAGCAGAGAATACAGATGGAGATGTGATACGAAACAGGAAAGGCTGCTAACGGGGAATGTCAATGCAGCATGGACTCTCGAAATGGCTGGACAAGAGGAGAAGGAAACAGGAAGGGTCAGACAGAGATGGGGCCTGGGGGTCCCTGAGAAGAGAAAGAGCTTGTAATTAAAGAAATAATCAGGGTGTCATGAAACTCAGTTCAGAAGAGAACACTGGAAGAATGTGAAGTTAAGAAAAAAGAAACACAATGTAATGTAAAGCTAGGGAAGAGCGAGATTAGCCATTGACAAAAGCTAGAATTGGAGTGAGGAGGAAGAAACTAGGAGGAACTGGGACACAGAGATACAGGAGTAACAGGGATACATGCTAACGGGGACACAGAGAAAAGGGAGTTTATGGTGAAAGGGAATCCTCCTTCTGATATTGGAAGTGAACAGAGTCCTGACACTTAGCATTACTCGTCTGTCATTAACTATTTCTTGAACTACTTCTGAAACCTGTGAGCCTATAATAGCTGATACACAATGACAATAAGGTCCTACAGTTACATTTGTGTTGTGGGGTTACATATTGTGGTAGATCTAAAAATTCTGAATGATTGTATGACAATTAAGCTGAACATACTAAACAACAAGAAATTGCAACTCTATTTCTTGCTTCTTCTTTCCTTTTTTAATTATATGTTAAGACTGCAAAGTAGAGACAGGAAATGTCAGAATTAAGGTTGCCTTTGCAATGTGATCCAGTACCACAATCAGAATATATTATGGTCCAGTCTTTAATTAAATAATCATCTGTGGGTTGTTTTCTTTTTCCTTGCACCACCTTGGACAGAGGCATCAAGGAAAGGTCATCATTATTGAGAACGTTGCTTGTAAGTCCTTGATTTCATTTGTTGCAGAAATGGAAATATATGAAATGGGCATAAGTAGGCAGAGTATAGCTAGACAAGGATGGATAATATTGCTAAAAAGCTGAAGTGCTGTTCCTGTGTAGTTTGGGATAAGTTCTTACATACTTCTGAAATACTCAGTAATTATGAGTTGCTCATTTTATAAATATCCAGCTTGGTATCTTAGTCCATAAATGAAACTTAATTCAACAGGAACAGTGATTTTAAATACACTGAATACATTTGCCAAAAAGGCAAAGTATCCTGAAAAAAATAGGTCCTAGCTACTCAAAAGCTAAGCAATTTGTCATATGAATCTTTCCATGACTTTATTTCCCAGCCTGCAAATGGGAATACTCCAAACTTCACTTCTTTGCGGGAATGCTCTGAAGTTTGCAAAGAGCTCAGATATTGCAGTGTCTGGTGTAATAGGATGGTCTCCCAAGAAATAAGAAGTCTGTCTTTGCACCAACAAAATAACAAAGTGACTGGATTATAATGAAATGACATAATGACTGGATTCCTACTAAATCAGTTACATCAAACAGTGCTTTGAATAAGGCATACATTTTATGGGAAGGAAAGTAGGATTCTGGAATAACAAACCTCATAACGTGTACCTACTTCCCAGGCAACGTTTAATCTGGCATACTCCAACTTCTGAGTTATTGACTTTGCAGACATAACTTGCTTTAAATCTAAATGTTTTTGTTTACATACATGTGTTTGTCCTACATAAGAAATTATTGCCTCTTTTGTATTTGTTTATGTGCCCAATACACTAAAAGCTTGTTGACTTTTCATTCTGTTCTTACAGCCTCCTTGTGGCACGCAAGTAACAACTCTTCAGAAGTTAGAAAAAGTGATTAAATAACACACAGAAGATGTCAAATGATACTCTTAAGATGATTGACTTCAAAATGCAAAATAAAGGCAATTGAGAGCGATTACTGAAGCTAATAATTTTAGGCTTGCCTCTGAAAAATACACCTTCATTTACAATTGAAAACAAATGCTATTTTTACTGTTTAGTAGTCATGTGAGTAGATTCAGCCTGTTGACTAGAGATGACATTATAACATAAATACTATCTTAAAAATTTGCTCTTTACTAATATCTTGGTGTTTGCAATATATATATATATACACACACACATTTGGATTCACAGGGGAAGTAATATGGCTCTCTTTAGTATTTCATGTATAAATTTACTCAGCAGATTTGTTTTATTAAAATGTAAATAATGGGATATGGTAAATGAAAAATCCAAGAAGGGAATAAACAGATTATTTATCGTTAATGCTCAGAGTAGCTTATTGAAACATACCTTTCAGTAGCTGCCACTGAATATTAGCTATGAAATTCTCATCATGCCTTGAATGTCAACCATTAGGTTTAGCCGTTTGTATAGTTAAAAGGCTCAAAATGCTTCGAATATACCTTTAAAAACATTGTTATCTCAAATTTTGCTATACATACTCACAAAAACTGCATTCGGCATGTCTGAGATTCAACCCAATATTGCTTCAGATTAATTATTCTTTAATTCCTCTGTATAAACAGAAATGACCTATTAATTTAAAGAAAATCTATCAGCACAGAATGTATTCTCTCTTATAAACAAGCGAGATGAACTTGACCTTGTTTGAACTTGTTTTGATGTGGCCCAGATGGTAGGCTACATGCTTGAATAGCAGTCTAAAGCTGAGGAAAAACTCATATAGCAAGATCTAGATTTATAGCCTTTTGCAAATTCCTACCTTGTATTGTCCTTTCAGCATCTGTTCTGCCCCCGCTGCGGTCAGCTTCTATCTCTGGGGTCAGAGAGTCTAGAAACATAGAAAGGTAAGACTGACACATATTTCATTTGATTCTTATAGCCTTTTTTACAACCTGTTACTCCAATGCTGAATTACAATACAATCAACCTTTGTCAGTTTTTTTAATGTTGAACAATGACTGGAGGCCAGGACAATTTTTTGTTAGACTAGGAAGATTAATGAGCAATAGATTTTTCAAGCATAAAGGGGGGAGAAAAAAAGGAAGAAAAAAAATTGACTTCTCAAGCTAATAATATAAAATTGTCCTAGTTTGGACATTCTCTCCAGTGAGTTTATTTGCACATACTATATAAAGTAACAAAACAATAAAGAGAGAGGCATCAACTGAATGAAGGAAAGAGATTTTCTTTTTTGTTCCCTCCCATCACGTTATAAATTTTCAATATAACAAGCTTATTTTGGCACTTAAATTGAAAGTTAACGGCACAAAGGCAAAAATTGGTTTCCTACCATTTAGGACCCTGAGACTATCTGTTGAAGCTGCCTGTTTCAGTGTCTGTTCTGCTTGCTCCCGTCGTTTAGTCTCAAATTCAAGTGCTTCCTGCAATTTCCTCTTTGCCTTCTTTTCCTTCTTTAGCCTTTTCTGAATTATTGCTAGGAAAAAAAAGAAAATCAGTGTACTCAGATTCGGATCTGAAGCTTGGCTACATGATTACCTGTTCAGAGTCCCAAGAAATGCTACAACTGCAACAGTTCATATAAATTGATTAATTACACAATACCAGTTTAAGTTACTTGAAATTCGCTGGAATCACACTGGGATATTCTAAGAGCTACTGTTCTATACCACGGTATTGAAAACTGCAGGTGATATTTAGCTATAGCATATTTTTTTTTTCTTTTTTTTTTCTTTTTTTTTAATAAACAGATGAGAACCTGTGAATGGCCAAATGAGAAAACCTTAGAACCGGCAAGGAAATGTACCTTTTGCATCCTCTGATGTAGATATGCCTGTCTCCGGAGGTGAGGTGTGTTTTTCGGGATTAAGTCCACCATTTTGTTATTGCCCACAGCACAGGGTTAGTACACACCGAGTGATGAAGTTCTCGCCTGCCTGCCTGCCTGCCTGCCTGCCTGCCTGCCTGCCTGCCTGCCTGCCTGCAGCTTCTCTCCCACAAGAGGGAGCTCCGGCTGCTTGGGTGGCCGGGCTGCAGGAGGAGCTCAGCCCTCACCCTGCTCTGGTCCTCATTCCTTAGGGAAAAGCCCTGGGAGCTTTGTAACTCCCCTCCAAGCTGCTGCTTCCTGCAAGCCATCCGACCTCTTGGTGCCCGGTCTCTTCCCTGTATTGATTTCTTATCCACGTTCCCCTTTGTCTTTCCCTTTCCTTTCTCTCTGGCGGCTCCTGTCCCATCAACCTCGAAGAACTCGTAGCAAATCCTTTACGGTGCTTCATCCCCCCGCCAAGTAAATATTACTTTGCTTTGCCAAATGTGAGGGAAAATACTAGGAAAAGAAGGAGTATTTTAAAATTAAGCATTAGAAGGCCCTAATTTAGAAAAATGTTTTCCTTGTTATCTCTTCAGTTCAAATTTTACAAGGAAAAGGATTGCAAGATGAGAATGTAACTTCATCACAATTTTCCTTGCTATGTTACCAGTGACTTACAACCACAAAAGTAAGACTTGCATGATCCCTACCTGAAGGAACATGTCACAGGTTACATTCCTGATGGAAAAGGATAATCTGAACCAATTTTTCTACTCGATAAAAGCCAAAGTGAGCCTCTAAAGAAATCATGTGAAGTCGTAAAGCATATAATTATCTCCCCCACCACACCTTAACCCTTCTTACATAGCACATTTAGGGTTTTCAGGGATGTGCGTGTAAGCAGCTTATTTCTCGTAAGATCTTCCTGGATAACCCCTTCCTGGAGAGTGTTATTTTGACATTACCTAAAAAATTATCTACTAAACTACTCACTACAGAATTCTTTACACGCACTAAAAGAATTATCCTTACCAAACCCAGACAGATACTAGGTGATGCTAGGTTTGGCTGGCAAGATCTAATTAGCCATGTATCTCACTCCAAAGTAACCTCTGGTACATGCCTAGGGCTGAACGCTGGAAAAAGTAAAAACACACTTCCACCAGTTCACACTCCCTATTTCCAGTAGTCTGTGATGGTGGTATCTTTCACAGAATGCAAATAATTAAACTTCTAAAGGGAACCGCCACTGTTATTACTATTTAATTTATATGCTAAGAATAACCACTTTTTGCATGATCTTGGATATTTTGTTTTGCTATACAGAACTGTTCAGACACAAAATGAATATAAGCACATACCCTGTAGTCAGAATAGCTACATAATTTACATCCAAGACTTTGGAATTTTGGTTCTTTCTCATTTTATATAGTACCAACTACTTTACAGGCTAATTAGCTTATACTATCAAAGAACATCTAGTATCTGTGCAAAGGCTAAACTAAATACATTTTGAATCATTGCACGGTTTTAATGTTTTCATTATGAGTACTTTGAAAGTGATTGCAATAAATGAGAAGGAAACATATGTTGCTTTTTGAATTAAAATGTCATCATGGCTGACACATTGTAGATGTGACTACAGCAGTCAGAGCCAGAATTAGCAAGCCCTTACTGTGTAGCTGCTCACAGAAGAGATATTATCCTACTTTCACCAGTTGATGAGACACATCCTACAGCCTTAGGAATCACTAATTGGAATATTTACAAAGAAGGAAGGAAACAGTACAGTAAATAAGCAGCTCTGTAGAACATACAGTAGCAGCAGTGAATTTAATGTTCAAAAAAATGGCAAAAATATTCAGATGTAGCCACTAAAGAAAAAGATATTTGACTTGTGTTAACATGACAAGCAAAAGATAGATGTTGCCTCATGCTGAAGATCCCATTCACCTAATGGGTTTTGACCTCTATGTGACACAGTGACTTGTGTTTCTATGCTGTAGCTTTTAAGTGTATTTCAGTTTTTTCATATGGCATCTCTTAACAGGGATATGGTACAGTTCACCCATCTTGCTTATGCTTCCATTAAGACACGTGAAACTTTCTTTAAGACATGACACTTGCTATCTAGAAAATTAATAGTAAGTAAAGCCTCTTATGTATTTTTCTACCTTTAATTGAAGAATAGATTCTCACAATAATTACAATCTGGCCTTATTTTTCTCTCCTACTTGGATCTGTTCATTTTAAAGAACAATCCATTACTTATATTTCTTTTGTACAGAAGTACCCACTAGCAGAGGTAGTAATCCTCATTATATTTGCCTTGCTGCATGCCACCATTAAGTGTTCAAATCCATTCCTCTTTGGTCTGGCTCTTTTACCAGTGCAATATCATCATTAGAGGGTTACATATAAAAAAGCAGGTAATGCATCATACTGAAAATAACACTGTCAATTATTTCAGTACCCTGAACAAAATAAGGGACTATCCCATGCTCTTCCCTGACATACAACAATGAAGTGAAATTCATTTTGCTTAATTTTTAACTGCTCAAAACATATGTGTCCAGTCCAGCCTAAGTCAACTATATTCCCTCTGGAGTTAAAGGGAATAGAAAGAAATCTTCACACTGTAATTGACCCCACCTACCTGTCTGAGAACAGGATATACGAATCTTTTTCTTTATTGACCAGAAAGGGAACTTAGATTAACTTAAATGAGGTGCTTAACTTTTAGATGGCAAAACTCAAGTAAGGTCAGATGGAGCCCCCCCAACCTTTTCTGTTGTGCATGGATTGCCTAACTCTAAAAAGGAATATATATTTGAGCAGTTGTAAGACAGAGAGGTAAAAGGATGTGAAGCATAAGCAATCTCTTTTACAAAACTACTTTAAAAGTGTAAGTAATGCAATTGTCCTGAGCAAAATAGACCAGCTGTGGACAAAGGGATGATTCATTGCACAGCTCTAATAATTGTTAAGAGTAATTGTCTTTAAAAATGTATTCTCAAAAGTTTAAAAAGGGAAATTAATGATGTGTCAGTCCGACCCTTTAATGGGTCAAGGCATGAAACAGGCCTACATTGTGTACTTACTGCTAGCATGTTACTTAAAGGTATAATGATACTGGTTGTGAATCCAAGTCTTCTCAGGATTCCCTACTTACTTGGTTCACAGAAAATTAAACTGGACAAGAAGAGGGTTATCACTCTAGCCCTGCAAAAACACATATCTGACTTGTCATGGTCTGTGTTAAACAGCAAGTGAGCCCCAGAGGTTAACTGTCCCTTGCAAAGCAATTAGACACTATTAAAGGGCAAGACATACATATACAGAAAAATAGACCCATAGAGAAAGATGGGAACATGCTCATAATGCAGATAGTTAATGCAAATCACTGTAAACTGCCTTACCTTTACCATCAATGAAATTATTTAAAAATCTTATATGCTTTACAATGGGCTGATTTTAATATTTGAAATGCTACTATCGCTACTGCCTTATCAAGAAGAACATTAACCATTCCTTCTACAACATGTGTTTGAACCATTCCTTCTACAACATGTGTTTGATCTACTATGCATTATAAAAAGCTTATATATTACTATTAACTTATGCTAATTACATACGGTTTACCTAAATAAGCAATATATGACCCTAGCACATAAGAACAGAGACAAGAATGCATAAAACCTTGCAGATTCTTAAATTTGATACAAATTATCTTTGTATTAAGTAGCTATCCTTTTTCATAATGATCACAACCTGCCAAAGTCCATAACAGCACCTATGGTATTTATAATTGTGTTATGTATTACTGATGTAATAAGTAATATTAAAGAAAAACATTGAAAAAACAGAAGGTCCTTGTTCTAAATCTCATGAAGATCCTATGCAGAATCAGGCAGGTTGTAAAACTTCCTGCATTGCAGTCAGCCTGGACATAACATGACGTAAGGGGAAAAAGTTTTGATCAAACACAGGTGTTTGATAAAATGTAGGTTTCCTAAGGAAATAAATTACAAGGTGTTTATGTCTGCTTAATAAAGATACCTCTGTTCTTCTGCTCCACAGCCAACTGTTTTTCAAGCGTTTCCCTCAGTTCTCGTTCCCTGAAGAGCTCCATCTTCAGCTCTGTCTTTTCCAGTTGGACCTGTTTCTCTTGAGCTCTGGCATTGTCTATAGCAACCTTTAGTAGACCCTGTTCAAAGATAAGGTTGGATAATGTTTGAAGAATGTTAGAACAGCTGACATAATAAATAACTTCTGTTATTTTTCCTTGATTAGTCATGTGAGATTTTACAAATTACATAATCCTGTTACTGGGTCAAAGCCTACCAATTATCAAATTTTTACTGGAATTAATTTTAACAGGTGGACAAAAATCTGTAAAAATCCAGGAGTCAAGTTTTCCCAGAAAATGCAAACTCAGTTTTGACTGTGCATATAACTAATGTGAAAAACTTATAGGAATAGGTTTATTCTTTGTAAGAGATAAAAGAGACAAGCATACATCAGGCACTTGCCTGTGACCAAATCAAAAAGCTATCCCACTGAAAAAGAATTGGCAGTCTCACAATCACATCATCCACTGAATGGCAAATTCAATCTCTAGCACAACTCAAGTTAATGGAAATTACCAATGGGAGAAAGGCTCTTTTAAAGGCTTGCCATTTTTCTTCTTATTGTTGTTAATTATTATTATTTTCTTTTTTTTTCATATTTCATAGAGTTTCCAAGGAAGATAGGGTTATTGGAATGCTAAGCAGAGGACAGTCACAAAGCAAGAAGATATCTCTGTTTTAAAAAGTCGTTTCCTGACCTTGTACAATTGTTACCTCATAGCAGAGAACAAAACACAATCACCTCTCAATTTCTTGACCTGGGATGGTTGAAATAAACTATACCTTTTCTGTTATTATTGTATCAGGAAGTTGTATCAGGAAATAATGATTCAGCCTATTCTAAACCTCAATTGAGAATTCAACTTTGCAATGCCTTCTTTTTTGCAAGGAAACAGGAAGATCCCAGAACAGCTAGTAACTAGTTAGGACAGTGAGACATTCAGGGTATGAACAAGAGGACGAGAAACAGAATTGAAATAAATGAACATAGGAAGAGGAAAAACTTCCTTTTCCATTTTCCAGAAGCCTGGCCATCATGCTCTTAGGTCTACACCTGAATCTCTCTTCTTGAAGCTATCATAACAGAGTAGATAATTAAGCATGGATATGAACCTAACTCTTCTGTATCCTAGGGAAATCTCCTGACAACTTAACTGTAGAGATAATTTGACCCAACAGAGATTTAATTATTGATGTAAAGCAAAACAATGCCAACAAGAGAGACTGGAGAGTACTCCCCAATAGCTCTGCTAGGGAAGCATTCTGCTAAAAGATAAAAGGTTCACACTTAAGACCCGGTTTCAGAACAACCACATCACAGACATGAAATCGTGTCCCCCAGGTAAGCTTCCTCACCCCTTGGGCACACTTCCTAAATTGGATTCTTGGTTGCACTGTGTTTTCACTAAATTTGTTTGAAATATCTCCAAAGAGGAATGGAAAAAGAAGCTAGCGTGATGATACTTGAGAAATGGAAAAAGTATTTTTCATGAGTGTTAGTCTACACATTTATCCCACTAGTCATCCCAATGTCAATGCCAGCTCTGAAATTTGTGTCCTTCAAACTCCTCTTTTAAGAGAAGCTCCAGTCTTTTCAGAGCCTGTTATTTTCAGTACTCCTCATCTCCATTCTTAACTAAATTGTTGCCTCAAGTGCTGTTTCATTCAGAACTCAATACTTTGCAGCTCTATTACACTTCAATCTATTAAAGTCCACAGGAGCTGTGAAAGAACTCAACAGCTTCTGACTGCAAGGCCCAGATGATCACCAAAATGATATACACTGTGTAAGTACAGAACCACATTTGAAAATATCTAACTATGGTCACACAACAAATGTGCTTACAAATATGTTTAAAGTTTTAGCAGTTTTCTTTAAAAGAACCAAATGCTATTCTAAAATAGCTAAAACACAAAGGTATTTGTGCTGAATGTTAAACCTGGATGACTAAAGAAAACCACATAAAGCTACATATAAAGCTCTACAGGCGTATGCAAAGTACAATACAATTTGAAATATTTGTAAAGCCTTTTTAAAATTTAATATCCACCTGAATTCTGTTCCCTTCCCCCCTCCATACTCTCCTACATTTACCATCACAAACTATGTTTTCTGTATGGGGTGCATTTGAAATAGTAAGAAATTGAGGTAGGAGTTGTTTATTAATAGATGCTTCTGCCTTACACTTAAACTCTAGAATATTTTAATTTCCTCCAATTCATCACTTACTAGAACATGTGATTCATCCAAATCAGTAATAAACCAGATCAAGTGAAATTACATGAAAAGTATCTGTTGATGAAAAGTGTATTGTCAAGTAAGTTTAAAGCTGCAAACACCCTCCTCCCAAATTCTTACAATCCATCTTGTTTAACAATAAAATTGAGCTGCTAAAGCAACTGCCATCTTTACTCAATTCAACTACATTCATGTACATGTTTCTTCTTCATCAGGAACAAACAATTAGTAACAAATGAAAGAGATCATTACATCAAGTGCCCTTTTAGATCACCCCAATTAAAACTTTAGTTTAGCTGTATTTTAATTTTAAGATACCAAATTCTAATTTTCTGCTCTGATTGCTCTTGTTGACTTATCTTTGAAAGATGTACTCTCAGTGCAAAGCCTAGAGATTATTTAGCAAGATGCCAATGTTGGCACCACTTAATGTGTTGATTGGTTGTATTATCAGTAGCAGTTTAAAATAAATTACTATTAAACTATTATTGTCCTTGGCTGACAAAACACAATATTTTGGTGTTCTTTAAATATGAAACAATCATTATGAATAAAAATGGAGAATAATGCTAGAGTGTAACACTGATGTGTGTAATTTTATATTAAGAATTGCTGCAAAGTACGAAGCTGCTAAAAGCATATTACATTTCCTATTGAATTTCTACAGCACACTTCCTCCCCCAGCCTTTCCTTTTTTTATACTTGCTGCTAACATAGCTAATGGTAATACATTACCTATTGCTGCTGATTATGTCTGAAAAATATTAGCTTTTTGGAGCCAAGACCCACTAGGGACTACTTATAAGCTACACAAAATTAAGTTTCATTTTTAGAAGTTAAATCAGTGCACATCAGTAGGCGTCCAATGTGAAAAAAAATCTGCACTAGAGCCAAACTGATGCATATGCAAAAGTGCTATTGCTGCCAATGACAGCTCTAATGCAAAAATGCTGGAAACATTCGATATCTCCCTGTATTCAGTGCAGAAGGGGGTGAGAAAAACAACTAAAAAGTACAGCATCTAAAAATCACTAGTGCCCCTTGGAACACAAATAGCAATTTCAGAGTTGCATGAAATTCTATTAATTCTCCCAGTGGATCAGCTGTAAAAGATTATACAAAATACAGTATGTCCAACTTGTATTTGCTATGGCTAATCCTCTAACCTGATATTAAATCAATATGCTGCCAATGACAATGGGAAATGCAGTGCAACACAGGACATTAACAAAAAGAAAATATTTCCCTTTAGGGAAGGTCAGATGTTATGGAGGCTGGATAATGATAATTGTAGTGAACATGCTCAGGTTCCAGATTTGTTTTTAATACAGTATGGCTCTATCTGGAGCCAGGCTTTAAACATGGCATGCTATTCTTCCCCTCTGTGTCACTGTTAATAATTTTTTTTTATTTCATTGTAGTGACAAAAATCTCCCCGGAGATTTATAGATCATTCTGATTTAGTTTGTTTACTTTAATGTACTTGTTTTAATATTTTCCACTGATAAATTCTTCAGAAATGTCCCAAATAAAAAGTTAAGTTGATATATTGTTAATGAAACGCTTGCAAAAAAACTCAGTACAGATATACATTTTTAGTTAACCACTTCACAGGTTAATTTTTGAATATTTGCTATTTGTAACTGACTAGTGACTTAGTAACATAAGCAAGGTAACACAACACAGCTACCTCTACAAATGACACCAGAAAGACATTTTTGTAGTATCTCAGATTGAGCATCTGCATCACATGTAGAGACATATTGCACAAGTATAAATGCCATTTTTCTGTTAATACTTTCTATGAAAAATAAAATAATTCTCTTGAATTTTAGCAGACGATAAATAAAATAACATTAAGTAAAGCTGTGATTTTTACTTTATCCAGTGTTTCCAATATTTTTCTCTTGTGTATTTAGTCATAGATGGTAGCAGTGCAGGAGACTCAGCAATAAAGCCAGTAGTTTGCTTTGTTTTCATAGGGTAATTTAGTTTGTAATCATGCATTTCTTTTATTAATATCAGTCGGATACTTGCAACTTATTTTACATACCTTTTTAAAAATACTTAGCAACAAGACTGTGTCAATACAATACAGTCTTCATAGAAAAACATAGCTATCAGGTGCAACAAATTCACCCCTTAGATATTAATGGAAATTCAGCTTTGGGACAGTAAAGAATCAGACTTCAAAAGCTTAAAAGAACGTATTTCCCAAGAATATTGCACTCTTGTGAAAGGCTGTGGCTGTAACATACTTTGGCATAATCGGGCCATGACTCAAACAGGTGAACTTATGCGAGGGGTATGGAAACACCTTTAGCCTTCTTGCTAGCACCCACACTGCATTTTGCTGTGACCCACCTCCCATCACCTTTCATCCTCCCTGCAGCTGCACATAGACTTCCAGCATTTAATCTGGAAGAAATCAACAGATATACATTGGGAAAGAACAGACATATCACTTAATTTAAGCTCTCTGGGGAAATTTATTTCCTTTCCTTCTTAGATGTGCAGATACACATCTGAATAAGAAAATATGTCCCCAATCTCATTTCTTTATTTTATGTGTGTATTTGTTTAATTATATTTTGTTACAGTTTACTATTTGCATTTCAGCTGTCCCCAGCAAGAAATAAACATCGGTTGTTCTGGGTACTGTATATTGTTATTATCTCCTCTTTAAATGTACAAATAATTAAACATCGTATTTTTGTTTCAGAAAGTATTTATGGAGATGTGAGAAAAACATAGATATGATATACAAAAGGAAATAAACCTAACTAGCAGCTCCTGGTGAAAGTGATAGCCAATAGGCTTGTCTAACATTTGCCTAGAATTACAAATTAGTGATTTGGGGCTATCCATTTAACTTTAGTATGGATGGAAGACACAGGCTCACTTGTGTTTAGTGGCCAATTTTAAAGAATGACTCAGACTTCTAAAACATAAGTAAGTACAGTTAGGCACCAAGTTCAATCACCTAAGCTCTTCAGCACCTGCAAGGCTTTTAGCACATTTAGTTTCCAACTATCAAAAGAGTTTAGAAATTTTTGCTCACATATCCAAAAGCACTGTCCCCATGGCAAGCTTTAGGATCCTCCTTACCCTGACACAAGTGAAAATTAGAGCTTCTAGTGTCCATACAGTACATGAATCCTGTTTTATTTTAAACCAGGACAGGCTCTACAACCTCTTCTGGAGGCACCCAAGGTCTATATTATGTAGATCCCCCAGATCCTGCACCTCACACAGCTGAATATACACAAGGGGTTCGCAGCACAGATATCTACCATCACGTCCATGCACATTGGTGTAGCCAGAGGCTGCTTGCCTACGTATTCATGTGACCATCATATCCCTAAAATACAGACAACCTCCACCACCACACGTGGCAGGTTGCGGATGCACCCCAGTCCCATGACCTAACAAAGATGTACACTTGCATTTCACAAGCAGACATATACTCTTTCCGTGAAAGGACACATCTGTATTTTCTTCCTGCATGACCCTGAGGAAAAAAGAACAGCGTTTACCAAAACCACTCGTCTAGCCTTTGGCTATTTTCTCTTTCAAAAGCCCCTTAGTACTGGAGGCTGGGAATAGACTGTAGGCTAGATGACCTTTTCTAGAAAGTTAGATCTGTTCCATTGCTAGCATAGCTGCAACAAGAAAACAGTGAGGGATCTTATTGCTCCACCTCCCCTTTGAATCCACACCTCTGTACTGAAAGGGGTGCAAAATTGATCTGGACCAAAGGAGAGCAAAGAGGAATTTACCCAGTGACACGAGTCCTTCTGACTCATGTACTAAATGCATCGTGGGTTTCAGGTAGTGCTTACACATTTCGTAGCAAAGTCACAAATGATATGGCAAGCAGGGACCATAGTACAGAATTTCCTCTTTCCACAAATGCCGTTAACAAGTT
>VZTL01038034.1:0-10755 GCA_013400535.1 Scopus umbretta | reverse complement strand
CCCCGGGGTGACGGCGGGCTCCGGCGGGGCGAGGGTTTCGGCAGCGGTGCTGGGCCGGCAGCACCGGCACCCCGCGGCCCTGGGGCGGACCCGGTTTCTGAGGAGCGCAGCCGGGCACCCGGCGCCTGCTTGCGCTGAATCCCTGGAGCAGCCCGCGGCGGGTGAGCGGGGGCATCCCCTTCCCTCCTGGGTGGGCTCTGAGTCCGTCCGGTTCCTGGCGGCGCCTCTGCCAAGTGGCAGACCCCTCGAAAGAGCATGTAGTAAACACAGAGCATGCTCCGGTTTTGCTTTTTGTCGCATTACTTGTGGGTGAAGATTGGTCAAATCTTGGAGGCATAAGGCTTTAAGTTTTCTGTTAGAATTAGCTACTGTAATGCTGAATTACCTGCCAGTCTTCTCTTGATTCCTGCTGTATACTTGGCCCTGAGCTTCCTATACTAGCAGCCAGACAAGGGCACTATGTGGAAACAGGGATCTGCCAGATCCGACAGCTTGTTCCATTGTACACTGGCATAGACAACGGGAAGACAGAAGTTCCTAACGTTTTTACTCCACTGCAGTTGTGAACTTTAATCATCATCTTTTTATACAGTAAACGTGTCCTGTTTGTTTCTAGATACAATCTAAATAGTAGGTTTTTCTGTGCCCTGGGGCAGTCGCCCTATCCTTTGTAAAGGTCATTTTAAAACGTCTACGATATCCTTTTTTTTTTTTTTTAAATGCAGTGACTGCCACTGTATTTAGTAGCAGAGGCTGCCACCGTGTTATGTGTGATGACATATTCCCTGTAATCTCCATTTTTAGTCTATATATTGTAACATTTAGTTTAGGTTGGTTGATTTTTTTTTTTTTTTTTTTTTTTTTTTTTTTTTTAAATGTGTTTGCATGCTGAGCTAAGGTCTTTGGTTAAGCCATACACAGTGACAGGCAGATGCCTCTTCAGAGTTATTTGATTTGGTACCTTGATGTGCAATTTGTTTAAATTCTCCTGTGCAGTACAGATTCACCTTTATTTCTCAAATACTACCCTGTTATCAAACTGAAGCACCAGCTGTGAAAATGGATCCAGAAAATTGTGGCAAAGTCACAATAAGCAAGACAGAGTTGAGAAGAAAGACTGTTTTAAGGAAAACTAGATTTGCAACGTGAGCTACCTTGTCAAGTATTTCAATTCTAACCTATTGAAAGCTGCAAACCAGAACAGAATTGTGCATCTGTTAAAAGTATGGTTATACTAGCCAACAAAAGCAAATTGCTGAAGCTTCCCAATTTATTTTTTGTTGTCTAATCACTGTACCTTAAATAAAACATATCAGGCTCAGGAAATTGGAAATTTCAGGCAGTATTTCGGTCAAGCAGCCTATATGCTCATCCTGTTTGTTACCCTTTCCTGGGCATCTCCTTACAGCCATGGTTGGAGACAGTTTAGAAGCTGGCCAGACCCTTGCTCTGATCAGTATGACTTTTCTTTTATGGTCATAACCCTTAATGTTTGTTTTTTTTTTTTAATTATTATTAACACATATGCTTAATAATCCCATATCCTTTATACCAGGCAGTTATGTACCCACCGGTTACATGAGTCTGTGTACTCAGTAATTATTTCTCAGTGGGGAAATGACCCGACTTTTTTGTTTGTTTTGAATTATTTTCTTGCTTCAGCAGTAGAGCACAAGCTTTTCTCCTTCCTGCTGTTTGTTTTGTCTTTGTTAGGCACTAGGAGCTTACACATCTATCCTTCAACTCACAAAAAAAAAGTGGTAGCTATCAGATCTTTTGCTTTGTATCCACCAACCTACCTACCCCTCTTCTCTTTGCCCTTTACTCCTCTTTCAGAACTGGAAACAATGAAAGCAATCGACTATGTTTACAATAGTTGTGTATCTTAAATTCAGCTGCCAGTTAATACTGAATTCATTACTTACCATTTCATGATTTTTTTTTTCCCTTCTTGCTGGGGAATGAAATAAAACTTCAATTTTATTTTCTCACCTAGGTCCCTGGGCAAAATGGGGAATGGATCAGTGAAACCCAAGCACCTGAGGCGGCCAGGTAGACATGTAGCAAACTTCTCTATTGGCTGTGGTGGCAACCATAAGTTTTTGAAGGACCCAAGTCTAGGCATCAATGTGATCAATGGGCAAACTGATATTCTTTGCAGCAGGGTGCTTGAACTGGAAAAGGAGCTGAAGAGAAAAGATCAAGAGTTGCAAGAGGGTCAAAGTTGTGTTGCTGAGCTTCAGGAACAGCTGGCTATGCAGACTAAGGTCATAGCAGAACTCACTAAGGAACTTCAGAGCAAGTGTATGCAGTTGAACAACCTGCAGGATGTTGTTAGCACTCAAGGAGAGCATTCTCCTCAGCCTTCTCCATTTAAAGTGGCTTCAAAGATTCAAGTCTCTGCTGATAGGAGGACAGGAGCCAAAGAAGGTGTATCTGCAGAGCCAACAACACAGCTGTATGATTTGAACAGGCAAACTATGTTTTCCTTTGAAAAAGCAAGAGTCCGAAAGGATTCCAGGTGAGCTCATTTCAGGGGTATTATATGGTTGTGTTACAAGGATATTACTTTTACCATAAAGATATCCTCTCCTCGTGATAAATCAAGATTAAAGTATCTATCTTTTTTATATAGGCTTTGTCACTGTCATAGTTAGATGCTGGTTGAGTTTGTGTGTAACTTTAACCAAGAATCATCTGTGTTCCACAGACTTCAGATGAAGAGTGGTGGGTAGCTTCTGTATTTTAGTTGAGGAGACTTTTACAGTCTCTTTGGGATTTATCTTTACTGCCAGCTAAGCAGACCCTAAGCCTCTTCTCAGGTCTAGGTTTGCCTAGTGCTTGCAGCTTAAGCTATACTCTGGAGTACTGATGAGCAGAAGGCTGGATGCCTTCACATGGGTTCAAATGCTTATTCCTATAGCATGGATGGCTTGGGAAGGAGCAGGTGGCCCCAGCTCAGCTCTCCCAAATGTAACATGAACACTGATTCTGAGCTGTGTATAAAGTTTGTCAACCCAGTTTCAGCTCAGTCTGGTGAAAAATATAATGAAATATTTTGTATGGTGCAATTATCCTCTTAGCAGCTTCCTCCTGCCCTTCAGCTTATGACAGTCACAGTGTAGGAACATCATTTTACTTGTTCCTCTTTGAATCCAATTATACTTCTAGCCTCTACAAGAGCCAGAAATATCCATGGTTGAAGCTGACCTTATGGACAGAGGTATCAGACTGGTATCCTTAAACATACCTTAGACTCTCTTTTACCTTGCAGTGTAGACATAACCTGAGTTTTAATATAGTGGTAGCCAGAATCTATCTGGACTTCAGCCAGAAGCTTAATTGACTCAGATTTGTGAGGAGCTTTATTATTCTGTTAAGAATTCATGGCATATTTGAGTCTATACTGTAGCAGATTTGAGAGTTATTAGGCTTGATTTCTCATCCATCATGTCCAGCATTGCACATCAGAGGCTGTCTTGTGAACCAGAAAGGCTGCCTGAGATACCATAAGGAGCTGAAATCTTCAGCTAGCAGTGTTTTTCCAGAGTAAGTGAACTGTATTAACATTTTCCCACAAGTACCTAGGCAGTTAAAATAATTGTTTGTTTTAGGAGGGTTCTATTTGTAATTACCTGTCTTCTCCTTGGCGTGATCCTGGTACTACAGTCCACCAAATGGTTTTCTAGGGTGTTTTCAGAGACAGAAGTATAACAGCACTGAGGAGTGAAGCAAAGAGAAGAGCCAGTTGATTAGCTAAGTGCAGCATAGACTTTGTCGTTCAGAACAAAAACAAATATTGCAGCTTAAATAATCTGAATGCAATGCTGATCATGTGACAGAAACAGAGCTAGAAATTTTCCATCTTGATTCAGTGGCTCAGCACTTCTAAAAACAATTTCTTTTTTGTGGTATGCCATCTCTGTTTTCTTGTCTTTCTAAAAGATTTAATGTAACATAACAGATAAAGGAGCAGTTCTCCTCCTTTTCCCTGTTTTCCTCTCTTACAGTCTGGTTCAGAGATTGTCGTTGTTACTGCTAAGGCTCCTATAAATTCATAACAATTTAGAACACACCATTCCTAAATTTATTGATATTTACTCCTCTGGAAACAACTGACTGCTGAAGTATGCTCTGCATTGGTAGTAAGAGCACAGCATCCTCCCCTCCTCCCCACCATTTCCAGCTTTTCTATGATTCTGTTTGTACCCTTGTTTTTCTCTCATCAGTACTTGCAGATTCTTGAATTTTCATTTTAATTCTTGTCTTCCATGATGGCCATTAAACTTGGATTTTCTGCTAATTATTGTCCTTAGAGTAAGTAATTTGAGAGTGAAGTGGAACTCATTATTTGTTTGATTATCTGATGCTAAGAAGTGTACCAACTGGACCAGAACAATTAGCATTAGAGAGTTTGCTACATGTTCTATACAAGAAAAGAAGTTGCTCCTCAAGCTTCAGTGCAAAATGAAGTAGAAACAATTTTAGACATGCAACCAAATCTTCAACTTTTAATACTAAAATATTAATTTAACATAAATGTATGAGTTTTAACTGATTAAAGAGCTCACGTAAACATCTTTCATGGGAGTCAGGACTATGACTAAAGAAAAATATATCTTGCAGCAGCCCTGCAGGAAAGGACTTGGGGGTACTGATGGATGTTAAACTGAACATGAGGTGGCAATGTGTGCTTGCAGCCCAGACAGTCAACTGTGTTGTGGGCTGCATAAAAAGAATGGTCAGCGGGTTGAGGGAGGTGATCCTCCCGCTCTACTGCACTCTTGAGACCCCACCTGGAGTACTGTAGGGAGTACTGGAGCTCTGGTGCCTGCAGCACAAGACAGACATGTGCCTGTTAAAGTGGGTCCAGAGGAGGGCCACAAAAATCATCAGAGGTCTGGAACACCTCTCCTATGAAGAAAGGCTGAGAGAGTTGGGGTTGTTCAACCTAGAGAAAAGAAGTCTCCAATCACACCTTACTGCAGTCTTTCAATATATAAAAAAGGCTTATAAGAAAGACAGAGAAAGACTTTTTACTAGGACCTGTAGTGACAGGACCAGTGGCAACAGTTTTAAACTGAAAAAGAGTAGGTTAGATTGGATATAAGGAAGAAGCTTTTTTACAATGAGGGTGGTGAGATACTAGAACAGGTTGCCCAGAGTTGTGGATGTCCCATCCCTGGAAGTGTTCAAGGTTAGGTTGGACAGGGCTTTGAGCAACCTGATCTAGTAGTGAAAGCTGTCCTTGCCCCTGGCTGGGGTATTGTATTAGACGATCTTTCAATATCCCTTTCAACCCAAATCATTCCATTCCCCCGTCCTTTCTTCCATCATCTTACAGTTGATCTCTTGAATAGTAAATCATCAGAGGGGCTAGAATTAAGAAAAAGTGATTTCTAGGGTGTCCTAAATGTTGAGTAGATCATTCCAGACATTAAAAATTTATTTTCTTAGAATATTAAACTTATCTTCAACTTCATATTTTACCCAGTGTTTAAGTTTAAAAAATTAAAAACTTAATTTTCTGCAATTAACCATTTTCCAGTTTTAGCTTTTGGTAGGAAATAAAGTGGCAGTCTTCCTGTGTTTTACATGTAGGTCCAAGAGCATGGTCCAGTAGTCAGGAAGACAAGTAGCAGAATATGGTCTTGTATTATTGGCATTAGAGCAGGTAGATTTTTATTGAGGGTTTTTTTAGTGATGCTTTGTGTTAATGTTCTTTTTAGCCTAAGTAGTCATGTAAAAGACAGGTCAGGCTAGTTTTGGTTTTATATACAGTTTAGACCATCTGTTCATGTCTTTGAACCTTTGGCTAAGGTTCTGAAACTGAAATCTGTAATATTAATGGGCATTTGTCATCTGCTTTGCAGTGATCAAAGTGATTTTGTTCAAATATCTTAGGCTTTAAAAGACTAGACATCTTGGACTACAGTACAGCAAATATGGGTGACTTGAGTTAATAGATATGCAAGATACTCATGAAAACTCAATTGCTGTGGCATAATCAATTTTTAAAAAATCTTGAAGATCATACCCAAAGTATTTGTCATTTGCAAGGTAACATTTTTTTCCTGCCACAGCCGGTTAGACAACATTAGATGCTGCTCTGTGACAACTCTTAGATCTAGACAGAATGCTTTTGTAAATTACCCTTACAGAGGAAATAATTTATGCTTTCTCCAACAAACCAAATAATAGTGAAAGATCTTGCTCAGACTTCTGGGTTGGGGGCTGATATATCTTTTGATGCAATAGTGGCCAAAGTATCATTTGATCTTCCAAATACTCTGGAAGCAAACAGATGTGAAAAAAAGACCACAAAACTGTTTTAGACATAGCACTACTATGATAGTTAGTGATACACGTGCACTTGTTTAAGCCACCATCACGTTGCTATTGAGACAACCAAATACTGGAAGGTGTGAACGTTTGGGCTGTAAATACTGTAGTAGGTCAAATTCAGACAGTTGGCATACATATACAAAGTCTAATCTTCACTGTCTACAGAATTCTGTCCACTATAATTAAAAAATACTGATCCTTTAGCCTAACAGTGTCTATGGAAGTGTTTAGAGTTACTGATATAAATAGCTGCCTCCTTCAAGTTCTTCTCATTATGGGCTCAGGATCATGACCCAGTCCTGTTATCAGCTGTTATTGGTTGGGGAAGAACTATCTTGACACTCAACATCGATGTCTTTTACCAGTCAATGTCAGCAGATAATCAAAAATCTCTCATTAGTAGCAGAAAGGTATATTAAGAGAAAGCGCTGCTCTGCAAAGTGTATGTTGTACCCTTGTACCTGTGAGATGACATCCATCTTGTGATGGAAATAAATTCCCAATCCAGTTCACAGAAAGCCCTTCTTAGAGCGTCAAGTGCTGTCTATAGGCATTGCCTGGGAATGTATTGAAAGGGGCAGGGGGAACATTTCCACAAGAGCTGACAGCCGGGAGGCGAACAAAGCCTAGAGAAAGATGCTATAGCAAAGCTGGCCTTGAGCAGTGAAGAGTCCTACTAGTGGTGGGACCAAGAAACAACACCAGAACAGTTGTGTGGAGCTGTGCACCCCCTTTTTAGTCTTTTAGTCATATTCATCAGGAGTGTGGCTGGCATGAGTGTGGGATTAAATGTCTTCTGTCCTTTCAGGACAGCTAGTTATTTCCAGCAGCAGTTCTCAAAAGTGGGGCAGGTATGGGAGAAGCTGAGGAAAACAGAGAGAAAACTGTTAGATACCATGCTGGATGCCCATGAGGGGAGCAAGCAACTGATTCAAGAGCATGAGCCATGGTTATGATACTCATGTGTCCGTCACTCTGGCTAACTTCACTTTCTGAAAACAGCATAGTCTCTTATTCTGTAGTTCTGGAAGCTTTCGTGCTCATTTTAAGTATCAGTTTATGAGCCATTACTGTATTTTATTGCAGTATTTATGCACGATGCAGGCCAGGGTGAATTAAATAAGCAAGGTTGTTTTTAGCAGAAAACAAAGTTAGATCTTGTATTTTAATAATGCTGTTGCTTTCAGCAGAAGCTAAGTTATGATCTCTATTTCTTAACACAATCCTCACCATAGCTACTTGATTTTATTTTTCATGCCTCAGCTCATTACTTATTTTCAGTCATTATATGGCTAATAACATTGTAAGTCTACTTACTTGCCTTAGCTGATTGTTCAAGCCTGGATTTTCCTCAGGAGATTTTCCCCACATAACCTAGTTTTGATGATAACCTTGTATTGTTCACTGCTTTATGAATACAAGCAAGAGTGGGCCTTAAATGCCTCAGAAAGCTGTTAGTGTATTCATTTGGTTATGCAGCTTCCTTATACATGCACATTAGGAACATGGGGACTTAGAGGCAGAGTTTATCTTTCACTTTAGTGGTGAAGGAAAACTATTCAGTAGGTCCATAAGAGCTCCATCAGTGCAGCAGTTGCTTAATTGTATTCATTTTTGGCATGGATTCAAGGCATTGCTTTATAGGAAGCCCTTGACCCAGAACATATGCAAGTCAGTCAGAACTCATAGATTGCCTAGTATGTATGAATAGCCAGTCTTGTCTCGGACAGTTAGTAATTTTTAATGGATTCAACCACTGTTGATTTTTCTACATTTTCTTCTTAAAATCCAACCACGGGGCTCTTCCATCAGCAGCTCAAATAGACTGTTCTTGTTTCTAGAGCTCACCCATTTATATGTATTTACTACTTCAGGAAATGATGCAGAGACTCTGTTTCAGGGAGCAGAAACACCAGGGTTGCTTCACAAGAGCAAATGAATTGGGGGTGACTACAACACAGGTCATGCCCTCACTAACCACGGCACCATCCCACAAGGTCTGGACAGGGTAGGAGAGCAGGGTGGTGATAACAGGGTCTACCAGGAGTCCTAGAGGAGAAGAGATCAATCAGATGCAAGCTCTAACCAGGAGATAGAAAAAAAATACTTACAATATTGGGCCAATAACCATCCAGAAGACAAAACCAAAATAAATTATTTCTATGTTATGCTATGTTATATAGCTCAGGCAAGAATTGAATGCCCAGACCTGAGCTTAAATAGAGTATGTAGGCCAAAGGGCAGAGGTTGCATGGGTGGTGGTCCCAGGTGAGGCTGATCACGGTAGTTAATGCCTATTACTTCCCTCAGGGCCCTGACAGGCTAGTCCTTGATCTTTGATATGCCTACTTTACCTGTCTTTTGTCTTACTTTTACTTAACAAAACAACTTGGGATGACTATAGTTTGCTATAGCATTGCCAAAGTGCTATATAACATAAGTTTATTTCCCTGAATGCTGAATTTTAGAAAGCAAAGAGGTCAGCATTAATGGCTGCACACCTATATCCACAAGCCCTTGTGTTATATTTTTACTTCTAATTATACCCTAAAAATTCCTAAAAGCAGTAGAGGAAAGGGCCTGCTTTGGGAAGATTCTCTCATGTCTGGTCATTCTTAAGGAGACAGAGTATATTTCACATGCCACATGAGCAGGCTACTACAGGATTTTTATTCAGGTAAGAGCATTTATGCTGTTTGCTGTCATCTGTGCAAAGGCAGTGGGCACAACAGAGGTAGGAAGAGTTTTGCAGCGAGGTAGATGGAGGGCAAAGAGCAGTGTGGGAGGAATCTGCACTAACCCTCCACTTCCACACGCACCTCTCCTGGATGCTGGACTTATTTTGTGAATTTTGGGACAATGTTCAACAACTACTTAGCAAGCTGACCTTGCAACTGTGTCTTGATCATTTATTTGCTTAGCAGCTATGAACAGGGAATGCCACAGGATCAATGTTATTTTGTCTTGATCATTTATTTGCTTAGCAGCTATGAACAGGGAATNACTTAGCAAGCTGACCTTGCAACTGTGTCTTGATCATTTATTTGCTTAGCAGCTATGAACAGGGAATGCCACAGGATCAATGTTATTTTGTCTTGATCATTTATTTGCTTAGCAGCTATGAACAGGGAATGCCACAGGATCAATGTTATTTTGCAGGTGCAAGGAAAAACCTCTGTAGTAATTTTTTTAATCACATTCATTTACAACTTGCTTCATTTTTCCCACCACCAAAGTCATCTAACATTCTCCTAAGAAACAGCAGCACCTGTTAAAAGTTTTTATGTACTTTTCTTTCCTTGCATCTTTCCTCACCACAAAGGAGAAACTTTTGATGAGGTCTTAGTACCATCAGTGTTGACTTTAACCTTATTACTGTCATCAGTGTTATGTTTTTGCTGGATATTTGTCACAGGAAGAGAGGAAGTGCATTTCACTCATAAGAGGGAAGTAAAAATATAGTTTATTGATAACAAAGTTCAGGGAGACCCTCCCGTTGAGTCATGAGGTTCGGAAAAGGATCCCCTTGCTTTCTAAACTCCTCCTCAGAGAGGAGTCTAGATGTGGCTAGATCCAATCCTAGTCCCAGACTTGGTCAACAGTTTATGTCTAAAGGATATATTATTATTTTTTTTCTGCTGTGTTAAAAGGTTAAAGTAACTGGGCAGATGCCCAGTCGTCATCATGAGTCCAGTTGCATTCAGTGTACTGAACTATCATGATTACGGATGCACTCATAATACAATACACCCTCAGTCTAGCCGCATTCCGTGAACTACCACAGCCACACTTAAAAGAGTCTGGTCACGTTCAATGAGAACTATCATGGCTAGATTAATGAATGGTGCAGTTTATTAAAGTAGCAGACACACAGACACAGGTTCTTTGGATTACTGGTGATAAATTCACTCTCTGCAAAGCACATACCAAAAATATGAGTAACACAGCCTGGCTACAAATGCATTAAGAAATACGAAGCAACTCTATAGAGGTTTCTAAGTTTCCAGGAGAGGCACTTGGTAANTGTAATGAGCAAAGTTCACCAAAAGGACACCATTTGACAAAATCATGACAGACTGTTGGCCCAGGGAATCAAATGTGTGGCGTATGGGATCTTCAAATTCCCATATTGTTCCAGAGCCTGGCGGTGGAGTCTCCACAACGTTCCATGCTCCAGACTGTTCCTCCTCGAGCCAGCACACCAAGTTCCCCTGGTGTTACCAACATCTAAGGTTGCATAGGGAACTCCCATGGAATGGATTCCTTGCATGTCAGCTGCACTCCACTCTGGAAGCTTCTTGAATGCTGTACCTTTCCTATAAATGTGAATATAAGTTTAATTTCTAAGTCACCTCCAGCAATGTATTAGAATGTTAAAAAAGTGGACCTGATTTTCATAGAATCATAGAA
>VZTL01038024.1:10089-77813 GCA_013400535.1 Scopus umbretta | reverse complement strand
GACCTCTAAGATCATCTAGTGACCTCTAAGATAATCTTAATCATTCTTGATTAAGCAGGGGTGATCTAGGGGACTTGCAGCATATTGCTGGCCACTGCTGGAGAGAAAGTGAAGCCAGAGTGAGACACTGAATAGCTTAATGTTATGTACGTATTCCCAATCCTCCAACGTATATTGTTCCCTGTGAATTTGCTTCTTTATAGCAATCCAACAGCTACCCTACACCTGTTTTTTTTAATACCCCAAAGCCTTAACCACGGAACAGTCATGTCACTGGACTAATGCATGATTTTGCAAGCTTTTAGAAGACAAGTTAAATTATTCTTGTGAGAATGCTTGACTAGTGATGTTGTCTTTTTTTTTGTATCATAGAAATGGTGTACAATGTACAGGCATCCTTAAAGTACACACAAATCAGAACTAAGGCCCAGCACCAGAATTGGGACTGTGACCCAGGACTGGACAAGCACAGCCAACTCTCACGAGTGCTAGACAGAACAGTGAAAGAGGGCAGTATGTGAGCTGTAGGGAAAGTAGTAATGCAACTATAATTTGGAGAAAAAACATGGTAGCAAAAAGAGTATAGAAATTACATCAGATCATGGACATTCACTCAGTTTAGTCACCTCAGAATAGAAAGACCAGTTCTAACATGTTCTACATAACTGAGTCACATTAGGTTTATTGGAAAACATATTGGGGGTAACAAAGGAGTGAAGACACAATCTAGGTAACTGTTGAACTCCTGTGACTTAGTGTGTCTGAGTTTCTCAGTCTTGCATGCATTTTAGCCTCTGTCAGGTATGATTGCTACCATTGCCTTTCCTATAGAAGGTGAATCACAACGACACACAGTACATTAAATGGCTACTACAGGTGGTGTCCGTGGCTGAGCTAGAAACTTAAGCCAGACCTCTCAAATCCTGCACAGTATCCTGTACAGTTCAGTATCATCCTTCAGCACAATACTTGTTGGGTGCCATCTGGGGTGCATTGGAAGAGTCCGTATCTCAATTTGCAGAGTGCTTCTGACTTTTTATTTGCATATGATGTCTCCAACAAAGATTTCAGGACTCTTAACTATGGATGCTGAGCAATAAAACCACCTTGACAGCTTCCTTGACAGCTTCCTGTGTTAACGTCCTTGAAAAGAATAATGTAAGTGTTGAGCAGAACCCAAGATAGGTATGTACCTATTTATGTGTCCCACTAGCAAATGCACTTAAAGCATTCACCTGCCTGAGGTCAGCCGAAGTGCAGTGGAACCTCCTAGGTGTCTTACAAGGCACCACTGAAATTCTGCTAACATCTAGGAGAATGGGTGGAGAAAATGCTATAATAAATCCTTTGAACAAGTTGGATTGATTCGATCATTCAACAGCTGCACTGCAACTGCCCAGAGAACACACGTTTCTGGCACAGCCATTCTGAATTCTTGCCAGCACATGCTAGCTAGATATATGCAGCATTATCTTGGCTAACAGCTCTAAAAGGGATCCTCCGGCCAGCCAGAATCCATAGAAAACTCATTTCCATGCTGCCAATCACAGAGCAACTTCAACTGCTTTAAAGAGAAAACTCAAATTTAATCAAAAATCTATTTATCTTTCTACAGAGTCATGAATATTTCTTTGGCTCTTATCACTAATTATTCAATATACGTGTGTCAAGAGCAACATTCCCTGTCTCTTCCCCTAGGCCATCTCCTCATCATTCAGCTACATCTCTGTGCAGCAAAAGCCATAATCTGCCCTTGATAACAAATAAGTATATCGCTCAGCAAGATCAAGAAGCAGTTGCTGCCTGTGGGTACTGCTGCAAAAAAAGCAGTGATGTTGGCAGTGTTAATTTCAAGGGTGATGTGTATTTTCCCAGACTAGTCTGCCTGGGGCAGGAAGGGCGCTCTGAATGGTCATTCATAGCTATGACTCTAGGACATAGTAATCTTAAGGATCTTGGGGGACCTTAGCAAAGCATTTACGTGGGATTTCAACCAGAGGAAATAGGCCAGAGTGCAATGGTGAAATCCAGGACAGCCCTGGAGAGGTATCAGCCCTTGATGTATCTATCCTGAATTTCATCTGAGAAACTAGAAAAGTAGTTCTTGATCTGTGCACACCAAGATACAGCGCAGCTACGGTAGACCTGAGACAACCAGGGCCATATCTTCAGTGCAGATGTGATGTGCCTGTGACCTACAGGTCTCATTATGTAGGTAAGAGAGACCGGCACTGTGCACACACAAATTGGCTGCCCATGTATGGTTTATCTGGGAATATACAGTAACTGCTTTTCCAGAGAAGCAGTTGGTTGATCAAGAAGCACAGGGAAAGCTGTGTGATCCTACTCCACAGAGTGATAAATCATGTGTTACACTGCCTGATGGATTCCCAGGTCCCATCAACGATGAGTGTCCATGCCTGGATCTTTTGAACCCATGCCTGTTTGAGGAAGAAGGAAAGCTTCTTTGAGTGCCATTCTTTATTTTTCAGACCCTTCACCAGCTTTGTTGCCCTCCCCTGGACACGCTCCAGCACCTCAACGTCCTTGTAGCGAGGGGCCCAAAACTGAACACAGTATTTGAGGTGCAGCCTCACCAGTGCCAAGTACAGGGGCACGATCACTTCCCTAGTCCTGCTGGCCACACTATTCCTGATACAAAATATGTAACTGATAATATAACTGATAACATATCAGTTCAAATTATTAAGACCTTTAAGAGATCTGAATTTAAAAAATTAAATAGACCCCTGTATTAAAATGGCATAGAGACTGCAAAGTTAAGTATTCATAAGTTAAAAATCGCTAAAACAAAGCTTGAAGAGGTTATACTGTACTATGCGGGTAGGCCAGGGTGGGGTGGTGGATGTGTTGCTGCCCCCAGCGCCTCTGTTTTACTTGTGGCCAAAGTTGGAAAATCTGTAGCAATGTGGAGGAAGTTTAGTGTCATGAAGGACACGCTTGTGATAGAGGCAGCTGATTGACATACTGGAGAATCAAACTCTCTTTCTGCCACAGAATCCTTCTGTGAAAGAAAATGAACAGGTGCCTTAAACTGAGACGTTCACAGGTAATTATGAGTTGCAGGTTCCCCAGTTTTCAAAATCACAGTGCGACACATCCGAAGTTTGATTTACAGTATTTATAAGCATGTGGAGCAGCAGCTGCAGTCTGTAGGCACTCTGCTCTACAAGTAAAGGACTGTTATCAAGCACTGAGTATTCTGAGATATTAGGCTCCAGAGTATCCAACTGCACGCTCAAAACTGGTTGATTATTTTGAGTTTCATTTTGCAGAATCACGTGTCCATCTCATAAATGGAGATAACCAGATCAATGTGGCAAACATAATATGAAAACAGTGTAATTAATATTTGTAAACCTAAGATACCGTGATGAAAATCCTACCTAGGATCCTAGCAAGGCTTGAATGAAGTGAGCAGAAATTATGAATGGATCCATGAAATGAATGTTGAGGAAAAATCAAACATTAAATAGGTGTTTATTCAAAGAACCACACCATCCAAACACCAAATGAGGCAAAGATTTGTTGGAAAAAAACTGTACAAGCTCATAATTAATGACCATATCCTAACGTGCAGGGGCTAAGTTAATGTTATACTGGCAGTCTGCGGAATAGCACATCTTAAATTCTCAGTGCTTGATTTTGCAGACTTAAAGCTCTTTTAACATACCTTGGGATGTATCACAGGTGAGGCTAGTATTAATGGTTATTATTAAGGTTGTCTAGTATTTCCCTCTATAATCCTCATTTTAAGTTACTTATGACTTACCATCAATTTAACAACTTAACAATTTCCCTTGCTTTTTGTCTGCCTCAGACTGGTTTCATGTTTGTATGTGCATGCATGCTGTGTATGGGCCGAAACATTTCCACTACCTACGTCTAATCTAAATTAAATGCTTTTTTCCCATAAAAAAAGGAAAATTTCTAGTATCCTCAACTGAAAAGGGAAAACCTGAATATTTGTTTGCATTCTGTGGAAAAATTTACTCAAACTGCCACTAGAAAACTGCAGTTTGTGTTTACTAGCAGAAAATCTCTAGAGCATCAGGATCAAAATCCTACCTGCACCGGTTACCACTTCAGAACAATTTTTCTACCTGAAACTGATACTATGAGCTGCTGTGGCTGGGGTCATCACAAGGTACCAAACTTTAAAACAAAGTGAGTGCAAAATCGACAGGAAATAGATCTAGGACTGCCAGCAACTGACTGGGACAACCAGGTAGGCGAAACGAGCTGGAGCCTAGTGGAAGACAGAAAAGAATCTGGGATTTGGGGCAAATATGGAGCAGAAATGACTGGGAGAAGCCGGCAAGATCAGAGTACAAATTGGGGAAGGAGATGGGGACGGAGTGCTGGAAATGGAAGCTCTTGATGAGATGGCATAAAAAGTAGTAATTCTGGCACTTCCAATTTATTATAAAGGGAAAAGAATAGGTGCAGCGTCATGTCTTGTAATTAAAATCAGAAATGGTGCTTGGACACTGAGGTGTGTGGCAACTGAGTATTGCTCTTCTGAATTACCTGCTCATCACAGGTGTGCTGATACACCAAAGAGATGTAAGGGAATCAGGAGCTAGATGATCTCTGCTAGCATTTCTAAGAAACACACAGTGCACTGGTTGTTATAAATACCCTGAGCTTAAAAAGAGCCACTAATCAGTCCTAATGAGAATATGTGCTTTTTTTTTTTGGATAGATCCAGGCAATCTGTGGGTCTGCAAAGTGTTGCTAGGAATTGCTAGGTAGAGCTGAGAGCAGAGGAATTGACTGTGCTGGGGTTGGAAGTTGCTGTTTTCCTCCATTACGCCACTGACAGGCGCAAGGCTTTCTTCTCACTCTCAATATAATCATCAGCAGCATTGCTCTTCCTATATGCGCTCAGCTTTCTGGATCAGGCCAGGGGTTCCCTATGGAGACATCAATATAGGGGACTGCTGCATACGGTCAGTTAATTGTGGGGCTGTTAGTAGCAGCATCAGTCTCCATACCGACTGCCTCTGCAAAGATGGGGTCTGGTGCTGGAGCAAGCTACATTTACATGTCAGCTCTGTCCTAGCATTTGGTTGGGATAGAAAGATTTGGAGGCAGGCAGCACAGGGACTAGCAATGCTGTGGGTTCTCAGTCACCTGGCAGCTTGCAGCAATCTCCATCCAGTAGGACTCAGTGTTTTGAAGCTGTCATGAGTGAAATGGAGAGAAGTGAAGAGATGGCAAAAGTTTACTTAGCCAGGTTTCTTTAAGGAGCAGTGGGGAATTAGGAAGGATCTTTACAAGCTCCCAAGAATTGTAACTCAACAGTATCCTCTTTCGATCCTTCATTTTAGCCAGAAGCCCTCTTAGTTCAAGAAAAGGGAACAAGGTCCAGGGAATGCCCCAACCCTTCCCACTTTTCCAAGACTCCTATAGAAATTACTGCAATTTATGTTCAGAGCAACTTGGGCACTGCAATGACCAGCCAAGATGAAGAACTGAGCAGTGAAAGGTAATGCATCTTGTCCAAGACCACCCTGAATGCCTTCAGCAGAGACAGAAATCAAGCTCAGATCACCTGGCTGTCAGTCCTGAGGTTTAACCATAAGGCACTCATTCTTCTTGCCTAGTGACAATTCAGGACAGATTGCACAATATCTACCATTCTGAAACACTGTGAGGCAGCATGCTGGCAAGAATTGCTGTGACAAGAGACAGGGAAGTGTCTGTGCATGCCACTGCCTGGATGCGTAAAGAGGAATAAGAGCCTAAAAGATCTAAAATATTAGAAGAAGCATCCTACCACATCTTCTGCTTCCTTCCTTGGCTGCTGTTTGCTCACAGACATCCCCTGCTCCTGGAGGAATGCAGAGACTCACTGCATTACTTTGACATTTCAAGGACAGTCTCTCCATGAGACTGCCTTGCTATGCAATTTCTGCAGTAAGCAGAATTATTCCCTGCAGACCCTACACACAGCTCCTCTTTTCCTCAAAGGTCTAAAGACACATGTTTAAAACTACAGTTTACTCCTCTGTGCTGTGTATATGCAGGATTTGCGCAATATACATTTCTAGCAATGGGGATTCATTACAATCAAGGCCCAATGTGCAGTCTGTCAGTGACAAATTACGTCAAAGAAACAGCAAGTTCATCCTTACCTCCGTCTCCTACACAAACACGACTGGATTGAACTATTTTCTCCAGATAGCCATCAGTGCTACAGAAAACCGTGCAGATCTATGCTCCCAGTAAACACTGACTGAGGTATGCAATACAGCATACTTCAGGCTACGTGATTATCTTCACGAGGTCAGTCATAGGTCTCTGGTGATCTAAAGCCTATCCAAACTTTGGACTAAACTTAGCAGTTCACTTGTGACAGCAAAGAATTTTTGATTGCACTGTAACCACTCTGCTGTACTGACAAAGTTAGCTGCATCACACGGCTCAACCCCATCTGATCCTCCCACTCTGACTGACAGAAATACCTGGAGACTCCTTGCGTGACTGTCAATGGAAATGTTACAGTTTCATCTCATTATCAGTGTTCACAGCACACATAAAACCATTCTGGAAATTAACTTCTGGGTGCACGGAGGAGCATCTCATTAAAACTCAGTATCTCAGCCATGATTCACTCTGTTTTGTTCCTTTTCATGCTGGCTGAAAGTACCAACTAAAAGGGTAGGTAAAGCAGTTGCCTTGAAAAGCTCTGAGGTTGGTTACTGTGTGTGCTCAAAGGGAAAGGGAGTTATAAGTGGATTGCCTTTCTTTGTGAACAGTGTGGCATAGTGTGATATATTCCTTCCTTTCTTCCTTCCTCCCTTCCTTCCTTCCTTTCTTCCTTCCTTCACCCCCCAAACCAGAGATCACAAGACACCAGTATCAGCCATGCTGGGCTCCATGCCAGGAGAATTAATGAAGTGGTGTAATAGCTCACACGGAGGCCTAGTGATTGGCACCACACTTAAAATGCATCTGCAAGGCAGGAGATCATAGCATTGCTGCTGTGTTCTGTTTATTACAGGCACGTCTCTTCCGTTCCATTGATTTATTAGCACGTTTTAAGGCTGCAGTGTGGGGGCTTGCTCTGCTTGAAGCATGGAGGTTTGAATTCCAGAACAGGTTATGGAAAGGAAGTCTCCCTTTGAGGCTCCAGACCTGGATGACAGAGCCCAGTGCTAACAAGAACAGGAACCCTACCAAGGCTCCCGAGGAGCTTGAAAAATCCTGCAGGGCAATGTGAGCCTGGGTTGGGTTTTATACTTCCTTCTGCATTTTTCATGGAAGAAAGGGGGAAAATTTTATCTAAAGAGTATAGAGGCTTTGTAGTAACTGCAGGGAGGACTTCATTTCCTAATCTAGAGGGGAGGTTTGAAAGCAGCCGCAAGCAACAGATGTACAGACTCATAGCTCCTTGCTTTTCATCTGTGCTGCTAAGAGGTCAAATCTTGACTTGACATGGCCAGGAAGGAACGGGTGGGTCTCAGTGTGCTCATCAACCAACATTCGATCACATCATGAACTTCAAATAATTTTGCTATCCATTATTCATGACTTGGAAAGCAGAGCCGTACAGCTCAGGACTGAGAGGCAGTGTCTGGGCTGTACAGGGAACCACAATGGCTCCAACTCTACCTTGAATTGCTTTGGCTCAGAGCACAGACCAAAAAAACATGGACTGTAACCAGCTGAGGACGGGGTTGGGCTGGAGTCATCAGATTCACACTACCAAAGGCCAGGAAGAGTAGGTCTGTACGGGAAGAGGTGGAAAGCTGCTGGCACTATCCGCAACTCCAGTTGCTGAGCTTGCTGTTATAACAAATTCAGGCACAGCTAAAAGCTGGCACAGTGGTGCCAGGCTGCAGCAGCGCCAGGCTGCAGGAGCTTGATGCAGCTGCTGCTCTTGCCACAGCTCACTGCGGCAGCCCCCTGCGCAGTCAACACGGCACCACGCCATAGCTGTGGGGGTGGTTGGGAGGGCATGGTCCAGCGGTGCCCCTGGAGGCGATGGTGATGAGAGGGCATTGCCCCCGGAGAGCACATCCTGTCCCCCGCCAGGCACGCAGGCTTTCCTCAGCTGTTGGGCTTCTTGCTGGCTCCCTTGGACATTCCTAGAAAGCTCTTGCTGGCAACTGAATTGCCATGGAAATGGTTTTACATTGCCCCTGCAATATTCCTCCAGGCAGTCTGCTTTGTATCTGCATTCATGCCCTGCTTGTAATTGCAAAGGACCTTGCTGCCTCCCTGTCAATTCCGCATGTGAACTGAAACGAAGCAGTGTGGAGCATGAACAGGAAGAGCTGCAAGAAGGCAGCCTAATCAGGCCATGCAAATTCCCTTTCAGAACCACTAGATTTGTTTTTTTTTCACTCCCTAATATTTTTAAAGCCTCTTCTGAAAACAGCCAACACTACTGCTTTCAGTTCCCAAAAATTATATGGCCAGTGAAAGCAAACACACACCAGTGTATGCAGATGAATCCAAACCTGAAAGCCTTGACTTTTATATCCATATGTGACACCTACAGAGGCCACCTTTTCACTGTAAAGCACTTAAGAAACTCTTCTTTTAGCTATCTTATACACTACATGCATCATAGCAACTTATTATGTTGCTGGGAAATGACAATGCACAGCATAGGTCTGCAGGTCTTTACTGATATCCTTACTATAGACAACTTTTATGTCTGGAATCTATCTCTGATTTTTGCAATATGTTCTGAGACACTCACCCACAACTGGTTTCTAACAAGCTGTCCCCAACCTGCAGTGATGCCATCCCGAAGTCTGCTATCCGTATGTTGTTCTTTTCATCCAGCAGTAGGTTTTCTGGTTTTAAGTCCCTGTGGCTGTAAAGAGAGGATCAAAATGTAAGTTAAATTATCCATGACAGCTTTCCCACTCCAAAACTTGTTCTTTATCCAGCATAGCATCGAGCCTATTATATTTTAATTGATTTCATTTTTTTTTTTCCTGTCCCAGGCAGGAGAACACACACATCCAAGATCCAATCTTTGCAATACACTTAGACCATACCCACTCCTGATGAATGCAAGGCTCGAGCCCTGACACAAAATGAGCATCTTCAGCTTCCAGTGATACCAACACAATCTGATGGAGAGACTGAGGGAAAAAGGTAGGAGGAGAATTTCAGCTTGGATTTGGGGCTGCTATATTCCATCATATGCCAGCTCCTTAAGGTAGGAGGCAACACCATCAATATATTCTGTCAACAACAGGAAACAAAATGAGTGATCTCTAGAGAAAAAAACATCCTTGGTGTAAATGCTACTGCAAAAAGCTCCTATTAGGAGTTGTTTACACAGGCATATGGCTTTGAAATAATTTTGGGTAATTAGCTCTGATAGAGAAATCCCTTCAACGCAGCACTGCTTGTAACTGAGGGTGCCAGCAGTGGGAAGGAAGAGAGAGGATTCCCTCCTTTCCATCAAAGCTCAATCCTCTTATTATTTGGCAACATGGGAAGAGCCAGGCAGCCATGATCTTCAGGATGGCAACTCCTGCTTTAAATCAAAGGTATCATACATTGACTAATTTATTAATCTCCGTTACCAACAGCCAACACCACTGTGTACCCATGTCTGCTCCTTAGTACTCAAGTGCTTTCATACAACTATTACATTTACTTGATTTTATATCCAAAGACAAAAATCTTGCATAAAACTTGTGATGACTTGGCTTTTTTTCTTTTTATTTGCAACTCTTGAAGAGTCACAGAGATGAGAAAAGCACTTTAGGCAGACTAAAGAAGTTAATGGCCAGAAAAAGGACCCCTGAATGCCATCATCAAGGACAGCAGTCCTGGACAAAGGTAAGATCATCAACGTCAGCCAAATCTGAACATGCTCCAGCCCCAGCCGTGAAATGGAGTGTAAGAGCCACAGTCCTAAGGCAAGCTAGGAAAGCTGGACACTAATGAGACAGAGTGTGATTTAATCTTTCCTCCAGCACACATCCTGGACAGTTCTCATCTACAACTGTTTTCCTTAACGGGGTGCTGGGAAGACCTCATCTGACTGGGGAGATGCACTGAAGTTCTCCTGTCTGAGGACTAGGGCAAGCAACAGCTCCCTGTAAAGCGAGCAGTGCTAGTTTAATGCTATGAAACAAGAAACTTCCCCACAGCTCAAGTTGAGTGTGTATCCTTCTACTGTGCGTGGTTTTTCAGCAGCTATTGATGTTTTTCAGTCTTGGTGACTGCTCCTGTGTGACTGCTGAACAGATATATGGTGTAGAAGCCAAGGACGCTGCTGCATGTGCTTGTTCCACTGTTTGTGCACTGGCTGATATCATTCATACATGTTCAGTCTATAGCAGGCATACTGCTGACATGTGCCTTTTGTACCTAAAAACTGACATTCCTTGCTTATCCTAAAATGGTGTAGTTTTTGTAAAGAGAAGAGAACTTGAAGGAATGATCCAGGCACAGCATAACCTAAGCGCAGGATGTCCACAAGCCTTTCTCCAGCCTAGATGCATGCTCCGTACAAAACATCTCATGATATTTCAGGAAAACAGTGCAGCTAAAGGAAATGCAAAAATGCTCCCCTTCCATGACTCAAAGCTACCAGCCTTAGCAGACCTGCCGCAGGCCCTGGCTGGAACAGAGTGTATGTGAACCTTTGAACTAGCCCCACTCCCAGACCACTGAGAGGTGGTGAAAGGGAAGTGATGACACCTTTGAAAATGAGTAGAAAGGAAATTCACTGGTGGAAAGAAGTCTCCTTCTCCCCATTTAATCCTGTCCTCCCATCAGCTGGGATCTACAACACAGACATTTTTAGGCCTGGGTTTTTAGGGAGGATCAAGTGGGAAAATGAGGTTCCCATAAAGTGGCAAATATATTCAGGTGTTTTTTGGAGAGCCACTGCAAGAGAAAGAGGAAAAAGGGGTGCTACCATCCACATTCCAAACATGGAGTAAGGTTCATCTCACTGTGCTGTGTAATGCTTTTCCATGAATGATCAGCCTACATGGGCTGTCTTTAGGCAGAGGTCCTGACCTACCTCCCAGAAAGCATTTTGATAGCCTTAAGGTGGGACTGAGATAGTATGTGTGATAGGAAATCGGGAGTGGCAACAGACCTTTAAAGTTTGGTGTTGTGGTTTATTTTTTTTTTTCCTCCAGACACTCCCCAAAATAAAACCAAGAAAAATTATCAGCTCTTCACTATAGCCCAGTGAGCAGAGAGGAAAGTGTGGACGCTGTCGAGAATCGTTACATTTATTGCTGACTGGGCCCTAAAATACAAGAACTGTCATATGGCAGTTTTGCATCTCCCTGATCCTTCTCCATCCCTCTTTCAACACCGTCCCTAGTGCCCAGTATGGATGGTTAGGATAGAAATTTCATGGGAGCTCGAGTGGTTTTTTTGTATGGTGGCAGCACTCCTGTCAGAGATCAGGGTGCCAGTGGAAGCAGGCAGTGCTTGCACATTCAACCACAAGAGAATTTTATGCCCCAATATAATTTTTCTTCTAGCTGGAACATTTCTCTGCCATCCATCTTTGGACCACTTTGAATTTGCTGAGGCAGCATCCTGGGGATACAAGTCAAGCCAGGAGTCTGCACCAGAGTGGCAGAACCAGCATCACTGCCACTGGGAATGAGACTTCCTCTATGCATTTCCATTTCCCATCTTTGTATTGCCAGCTTTTCAAATGCCAGAAGGAAGGGAGAGGAACATATGGGAATAGGGAAGGCTTGTTATAATTTACCTAAGAGCCCAGCAGCCCAGACAGCCTCATGCATTCATATTTGGAAAGAATTCTCTTGTGCCAAAATGAAACAAAACAAAACAAAAATCCCACTGTATGTGGTAATTACTTGGCATTAATGGAACATTGCAGAGTAAATGCATTTAATTTGGTCCCATTCCAGCTGATCTCTCTGGCTCTCCATGTCTTATATGACCGCATCAACTCCTCTCTCTGCAGGTGAACAGAGGACTCGTTACCCTTTTGTTGTTCTAAAGGCTCTAAAGCTGTAGGGGCTTTATCACATGGTTGGGAAATCAGAAGAGAAGAAAGCAGCTTCTTCAGTGACAAACACAGCAAACTGTCCTATTGAGCCCTGCATATGCTGAGAAAGACTATGAAAAAGAAATGCAGCACTGCAGAAGAAGTCCATGTAACGCTGACCCAGGGTGGCCACAGACTACCCAGAGCTCTTCAACCAAGACAACAGAGCAAGAAGTTGGCTCCAGGGGCATGCATACAGCAGGCTTTTGAAGGGAGAGCATGTGAGTGGAAGGGAGCCATTAAACAAGCCCTGACGGGGGAAGTACACACTGTCAGACTCCCCACAACACCCCTCTTTTACAGATTACAACAAAGGCTTGTTTCCCTTGCAGCTGAAGATGGATACAGAGAGAGGTCTGAAAAAATTGTCCCATGGAAAAGGGAACAGTTCTTGGAGGTGGTGCATAGAAAATGAAAGGCATACATAGGCATTAACATGTTCCAGTTTCCCACTTACATACACACTGGCCATGCTTGCTTTCTGGTCGCTCCCAGTGATGCTATTCAGACAGCTCCTCTAGCTCCCTCCAGTGCCTTTCTAGTCTGTCCTCCTCCTCTGGGAATATCCCTGTATCTGTACTGCACACAATTGCAGCATAAATAAAAGAGAGAAGTAAAACACCCTCTCCCTGTCATCCAAGGTTGGCAGAAGATTTTTGGTGTAACGACAGACTCCAGATCTTGGATTCAAAGGAGCTATGTCACCTGGCACGAGATGATGAACTAACTCATTATTTTAAAGTGATTTTTGAGCTGAAATGTTCATATCAGTTTCTATGACAACTCACTGTAGGTCACAGATTTCTAACCCAAGAAACCTCCTAATTGGAGTAGTCGCAGGTCATTTGTACTAATCAAATTGTTGGCTACTTTGCAAATGCTTTTCTTACTGACCCCAAACTCCCAAAAGGGCCAGACCACAGAATAATTGTTCTGCAGTATGCCTCTTAAAAGTGCCTGATGTGCCGCAAATAATTTATCAGTAATAATTAACAGTACGAGAAGCAATATTTTTAATTTTCTTGAGCAGAAAAAAAACTTGCATCTTTTTTTCTCTTGCTTCTGCAAATATCTGAATATGTAACTTGTATCTACCTACAGAACAATCTTTGTTTAGAGACATGGTTGCTATGCTCAAATTTAGTAAGTTTTCACAGAATTCTGCAGAATAAATAAATATAGTTATAGCTAGGAAAAAGGACAACATCTATACACACATCAGGAGACCTGGAGAAGGGTTTGTATGCATAGAACCTTGCTTGCTTTTTAATAATTATTTCCATTGATGTATTAAGATGTATTGCTTTTCCCTAGCAGCCTTGCCTCAAAACATATATTCATGTATTTCAAAGCCAGTACAGACTGTCAGGTCTGATCATCACTGCTGTGCTTGCCAGAGAATGTTACCTGGTTATGCTTACAATAAGACTATACCATTTTTGAGTTTCCAGTGGCTTATATAAAGAAGTAAACTTACAAAAATACATGTCCTCTGACTTTAGCTGAGCTGGTAACTTTGCCTTTGGCACTGCAGCTGCTGTACTTGATGGGTTTTCCCCAGTTCCTCGTACAAGGGAAATCTGAAAATTCCTTACTCTAAAAGAGTGAGTCTCAATCACAGATCTGAAACTCCTGGATTCAGGCAATGATTGGTGAATCTCAGCTCTCAACAGGGGAAAAGGTACCTTCCTCACTTCTGATGGTCTGAAAGGAAACTTGAAAACCTAAAGACTCAAGGACCAGGAAAAAGAAACCCAAAACAAACAAACAAACAAAAACAAAACCAGAAATCAACTTTATTAAATTCCACAATTTCTAGACCAGTTTCACTTTTGGAGGCCTCGAATCATGATTTCAACCTGTCTAGCTGCTGCAGTCTTAAGTGTTCAACAGACCATCCCTGCAGAACACTACAGCATGCTCCTTACAAACGAAGCAAGGCAGAGCAGGCGTCACTAGGACAGTGGCACTATCTGACAGAACATGGCACCCGCCATTCTTCAGCTTTCTCTGTTTCTCCAAGGCACCCCAGATTTCTCCCTAAAAGCGTGCTTCCTTTACTGACAATGCTCTGCAGCTCCTGCCTGCAGGAATATACCAGAGATTTTGGCACTACTGCTGTGAAATCTTGAAGCGTTATTTTATAAGGAGCCTTCCCCCCCCCTGCACTGACGGCAATAACAGAAGACAAAGTCAAACAAAGCTCTTATTCATTGCCTCAGCCCTCTAAGTCACACACCCCCATGCCTACGCATGCACACACAGACACACTTCAGCAAGAGCTTTGTGCGTACTCAAGCAGGCACAGCCCCAGGCAATGAAAGGAGAAAGGGCCCTCATAATTGTCATTTATCAATATTCATAAAGAACCTGCCTTAACCCCCTCTTGTGCATGCTCAGGAAAAAAACACAAAATGAAACCCAACCAAAATAAAAATAAAATGAAATAATCATCTTGCTGCTCATTACCGCAGGGGATTTCCTCTCAATGTCACCACTGCCCTGTGCAGTAATTGGCATTATCTGTTATCTCTGAAGCCATAATAAGGTTTGCCACGGGGCATTTTCTGTAATCATATTTTTATTTGTCAGCTTGTGAGATACAGACACCAAACACGAGCTTGACCAAAGCAAAGCCCAACACGCACAAAACACGCATGCCGCCAATGGCAGCCCTCGCCGGTGATGTCACGCGCAGCCAATGAGGCGCCCGCCGGCTCTCCGCGCCCGCTCCCACCCTCCCTTGGCGCTGCAGCATCCCCTCGCTCCAGATAAAAGAGGCTCTTCCTGAGGAAAGCAAGGATTTGCGACCTACCCGGATACGTGCTCCTACGTTGTTTCCAACAGCAGATATAGCCAGCACTGAATTCGCCGAGAGCCCTCCCCCAGTAGGGAGGCCGGTTATTCAGAGGGGACTATTGATTTGGGGCACCCAGCTGAGACATCTTAAAGGCCCTGAATTTCGGAGAGCAGACACCCAGCATCGGGTGAGTGGCAGCTTAGGAAAAAAATATGTTACGTCCAAAGAAGACTTCCTAGGCTAGGATGGTCTTACACTAATGTCCAAGGAACCCCAGGTTCCTCTGCCGTTTCTTGCACCGCTGCTGAGCACGTCTGCTCCGGGCACTGCAGCACGGTGCAGAGCCCTCCACGCCAGCAGGGAGGAAGAGCTGGAAACAGAAGCGAGAATGCTGCATCACTGAGCTAACCGCTCTGCTTGCCAGCTCAGGCAAAGCAGCAAGGTAACACAGACACGCTGTTTGCTGGATCCCACATTAATACCTTTGCACGGTGCTGTCGGTTTGCACCCATGGCTGCCTGTGGGTCCCTAGCATGACACAGTGCTATGTACGCAGAAAAGTCCTTAGAGAACCCTACAGTGGGTTACCTATAAGCTTCCCCCCATGGCCAACCTGTACCAGAAAACCCTGTAAGTGATGGCACCTTGGAGTGAGGTACATCAAATCTTCCCCCACTGTTTCCAGTAAATAAAATAAGAACAGAAAGCTCATACTTTTTTAAAACGACACACAAACAGACTCAAGCTCCAAGCCTATTCTGCTTCTTTGTCTGAGCTGCTTGTTTGAAAATATCTCTCAGACACAGGTGATTTCTCCACACAGTAGCAGCAGAAGCTTTTTACTGACGGGAGGATTAGGGAATCCTTTCTGATTCTTTGATCTGGGAATCCTGGTGCATCAATACGTTTTGAGCAGTGAAAGCTGAATGCGGTAACATACTGCTGTGAAAGTAAGCCACAGATATTTCACAGTGTTTGAGGAGGTATAGGAAGAAGATGGGACAATGATACGGGGCTGGGGACACCAGGCTATCAATCTATTCTGCCAGTAGGTTAGAGGCACCCACATTTAGTCATTAACCAAAGCAGAAGCCTTCATTTTTCAACATGGTCATAACTGGATAACCTGGCTGATGGGATGATTTGTCATTTCACTGCCCCACGACAGGACAAGGTCAGGCTTCATTGCTTAGGAAAGCACATTAACTTTTATACTCACACACATGCACACACATATATTTATGCATGATCTGATTTTCAAAAAGGGTTTAATGGTAACTGTCCGGAATACAACACAGAGTTTAATGTAACATAGACCACACAAGTCTCAGAGTGACCTGGAAGGACTGAGAGCTTATGATTTACTGCTAACTTATTCAGCACTGGATGCTAGTCGAGTGGGAGTTGGCAAGGAGACAGGGGATTTACTTCTGAACAAGACTACTGCCCACAATCCAATATGTTCAACAGAGCAAAATGGATTCCTCAAGAGGGACATGCGCTCTGCCTTGGAAATTCCACATATCATTAAACTTGCAGAGGTGCTTGTCTGACAGCCTCACCACGATCCTCACTCAGTTTATTAAAGTCTGCCCTATCAAGAGGTACCCATCACAAGCCCAAAGGACTAGTATGTATGTACGTGTGCTTTCATAGAAACTTCTGTCCCAACGGAGATTCATATTTCTCTGGAACATTCATTTGGAAGAGTAAGTAATTTCTCTTTGGTTGTACTTAAACATTTTTGAGTCTTCTTGGATTGGGTCTCTATATGTTAAGCCAACTAGGGAACAGAAACATGTATGTATGCAATCCACCAGTGGTTATACTGCCCAGTGTACCTAAAAAATAACAGTTGTACAACCTACCAAGGATTATGCTGATTATAAGAAGGTCATGATCACTCAACCCAGTCGATTAGCAGGGAGGAAAAATTGTGGAATTCAGAGGATAAAACTTGTCAGAGATCTCTGCCAACAGAGAAAACTTAGATCCTCTAGTTAGGGCATGCAACCTGCCCTCAGCTCCTCTGGGAATTTCTCTGACTACTGTAACCCTGCCTGTGCCAGGTAGGCATTGTCCTCAGGACCGTCTCACCCAGATCCACCACCTTTGAACTGCCTCTTCCGCTAACAGTATACCCTCCTTAATATATCTTGAAGAAGGGCTCTTATTTCCCTTTCCATTTTCTAGAAATATGCTCTCTTTCAGATTACTATTTCCTGCTGAAATGAGTCAGAGATGTAGAGGGAGGGGGCTAGAAGAGCAAGTTAAATAATTCTGCTGTGGCCATTTATGCTGTGGATGCTTGGTTTGCGAGTTCTCAGCACAAAACTGGGGGTACAGAAAATCACTGTATGGTTACTAAGAAGTAACAGCACAGTGATTATGCAAAGCCAACTACTGCAGTATCTATCGGTGGCCCTCAGCCTCCTGGAGGGGGGAATCTATGGCTCTCTGTGGCTATGGAAAAGCAGCCACGCAGACATAACGTAAATGGTCTCCTCCAGCCAATCTAACTGTGAGGAGCTGCATTTCTGAGAAATAAGAAGGCAGTTATGGGTCAGCAGCTGTACAGAAACTCTGTCCTCAGACTGATTATAACAACTTGATTTCAGTATAATTTAAATTACCTAAACTTGCTGAAGATGAAGGAGAAACTGGTCCAATTTAAAACACCACCTGAAAGCACATGTTCAACCACATTTGATGGTTAAATCATATGATGGAGTTAGTGAGTATCAACAGCAGCCAGATCAAGGAAATTCTTCCCTACTGGAAAGGAAATTAAAGACAACGGTGACTCCAATGCGCAGAAGGGACTCGGTGAAGGTTGCCAAAACCCAGCAGGTTTCCAAAAACTGAAGGAAACCATAAAATGACTTTGCTGAATTTGTAATTGTCCCATGTTTCTTCAGGGATTCATTTTGATATAGTGTATGGAATTCTCAGTTATTAGCAAGTGCCCCGAGAATGGTGGAAATGAAACTGTTTTTCCTTGGTGGTTTTGGTTTTCCTGGTTAAAGCATTTCCTGTGAATGAATTCTGCTCCAGTGAAAAACGATGGACAATCTTCTCCATGAAAAGTCTGTGAGTGGCGCACTGTATCACAGATGGCCAAGAATTAAAAAATACATCAGCACTTTACATAATGCTTTTAAAGCTTTACAACATCAGTTACTTAACAGTAAGTAAAAGTATCAAGAAATAAGATCCCTTTATTCTGTGCTTTTATGTAACAGGCAACTCCCATTGGAAATGGCTGTACTCACCATATTGAATGACTATGGCAGAAGTCTAAAGCAGAGATGATTTGTCGGAAGAACTTCCTGGCTTCTTTTGGTGTCAATCTTCCCTTTTTTACGAGATAGTCAAAGAGCTCCCCACCTGACACGTGTTCTAGCACCAAATACCTAGAAAATAACAAAGCCAGGATTTTGTAAATGCATTATCATACCAACCCCCTCACACACATGCAGTTACATACAAACGCCTCTATTTACATACAGCCAAGGAGAACACTTCTGGAAAGAACAGTGGAAGAGAATCAGAATTTTAAAATCAGGAGTGATTAATAATTTTAACAGGGGTTCTGCAAACTTCAGACATGCCACTGTTGGATTCAGTGTTCAATATAATAGCAAGAGATAATCCGGAAGCCAAAAATTACTCAAAAGACCAGGAGGGGATGAAGAGATTAATCAGGTATAAGCTTTCACAGCAGCTGTTAGAGCTACTGTGGAGTGAGACTGCATACTAGGAAGCCTCAGGTCCCTTAACCAAGCTGACAGCTCCTTTATAAAACAGCTGTGGCAAAGCTGCATTCACATACTGTTCTGTCTTGGACACCTGAGAACCAGACAGATGTCAACAAACTAGAGGGAATTAAAAAAACAAAGGTTAATAGTTTAAATTACAAAAAAAAGAGAAAAAGAACTACATGTGTGCAGCCTATGTAAGGGCTTCAGCTTTTGCTGCTGAACAGCAGTGATTTGCTGGAGTAGCTGCCCTCCCTTGCAACTCACACGTGAAAAATGTGACACTGAGTGAATAAATGCAGCACAAGAGGGACCTAGGAGCAAGAAAGGAAACCCCAGACCTCACATAGCACTCCTGGCAGTCATAGAGAGAAGAGTGAAATCTTCTGGAAGGAAAGGACTTGCCATGGATGGATCGTCTTGTTGTTGTAAGTAGGGGTAATGAAAGGCAGCCAAGCAGCAGAAAACTTAGTATAAATCTCTGGAATCGCTGCCTAATAGTGGGAATTAAATAGTTTCTCCAGGGAAGTGGCAGGAACACCGTCAACTGAACCATTTAAAAATAAACCAGATGTAATATGGACTAAGCAATAGACTTCTATTGGCAAAAGGATTGCCTGAAACCTCCATGGACTTTTCCATCTCTGTTGTGCTTTTGTACTCTACTGTCTCCTTGTTTGTTTTCCCAGCATATACTATTCTCATAGAGAATGAAGAAATTATGCAGTGAGATTATTTATTCCAAATCTGAAATGACAAGTATAAACAACAAATTATTTTTACTGAAAAATCACTTTTCTTCTTTGGCTCTTTTAGGTGGTTTAAACCTTGTAAGAGAGGCAGAAACCTGTACTCCTCCCTTACTGCCTAACTCCTTTGAACTGAGTTTCAGGGTTGCATGCCAAGGCATGTGATCTGAAAGGTGGTTTCTGTAAAGCAACAACGCAAGGGTGAACACAGCATTCAACCTTTGAGAGTTTGTTTGAGAGACATCACCAGAAAACTTGCAAGCAAGAAGGAGATATTTTTCCAAATGTTAAGCATACTTCTCTGTCCCCTCCTCCCAACAGCACTGCAGACCAGGCTGAACTGCATGTGCAGTATGATCCCTATCTCCCAATGCTTTGCTTTACAGCAAGCTAGCTTTATTACCAGTATTTATCCAACTCTTCAAATTTGAGTGGACAATGAAAATAAATAATCCAGGATACTGTCTTTTCTGTACCTCAACAGCATAATCACAGAGGAAATTTCTAAATTTGAAATGGAAAGAGAAGATTATTATAAATTTGAGGGGTTAATTATTCCTCTTTTCGATGATTCCAAAAAGACGGAACAGTAGGAGTAAAAGCTGTTCTGAGGAAAGTAAAATTGGCTTAATGATAAAGCCTTGAAGTTGCAAAAGTGGGACCTGAGCTCCTGGTCCATCATCAGCTCCTGCATGACTTCCATGTGTCAGCTCCCAGCCAGCACAAGGAGAAAGCATTTCCCTGCCTTACAGAAATGCAGCAAAGAATGCAGTAAGAGACGGACATTAATATTGTCTTGCCAGCTAAGTCAGTCATACAAAGGCAGAAAAAAGTGGACAACAAATTGAAATTCTAAACTTTAGGGAATTAAAATGGTATTTTCTGTGATTTTTATCAAAACGGAAACAGTTAGAAGAAATATGGTAATATTGACCTTTTGTCATTAAAATGAGTAAAAAAGAGAAAAATCTTGACTTGAAAAATCACATTTGGAATCTGTGGGTTTTCTTCTCTCCAAGAAGAGAGGAATAGTTACCAGACTGTCTACTGTGTACACCTTGCTAATATGGACATCACTGTTTATTTGCATGACATTTTTTGAGCAACACACACATTTAACTGCTCAGAAGAAAGCCGATATGCAGTAGCCATGGGCACTGGGGTGTCCACATTTTCAAGTCCCAGTCCTCACTTTCCAAGCCTTGGGTAACAGACACTCTGGTAAGAGGGTTTGCTATATAATTCATTCTCCCTCTCATGCTACAGACAGATCTGGCTAACTATCCCATATGGCAGACCCAAGCCTGGCACAGAATCAATCCTAAAATTCTCCTTGACAGCTCCCTCTCTCACTGTGCCCAGCAGAAGCTAGATAGAGCAGTGAATCTTGCCCCCAAAATTCAAATTGCTAGCTGCTTTCTGTTCCTTGGGAGGTATTTTACGAAGATGATTGCAGTTGCAGGCATACAGAACACCCTCCATACTGGTTTCAAACACACAGTTTTGGAAAATTACAGACCCAGCATTTCTGTCACCCACAGCAGGAACTGCAAAGCAATTTATTTTCATCAACTTCATCTTATTAAAAACACTCAACAAAAATGCACTGACACGTTGTATGGAAAATAAAACAAATTGAAAGACAGGGAGCATTTACAAGGTTATTCATTTTTGCTTGCCACCTAGAAGCACCAGATATAATAATGGAAATGAACAGGGGAGAACATTTGAAAAAGATTTGTGCCTATGACAAGTCAAGGGACACAGAGAAGCACAGCAACAATGTATTCTGATCTGACAAAGCCCCCAACGTGACAGGAGTGAGAAGGATGACAAACACATTCCCTGGTGGTCAAGTGCAAGAAATAAATGCTACAGGGATCGTTCCATAAGTACTACATGGTTATGTTGCAGCTAGGATTTCTGAGTTCGGATTTGCAGCTGATCACCCGCCAACCCTTCTCCCTCCAGTACGATGCGTTTTTTTTAGCATCGCCCCCAACTAGGAGATTTTCGATTAAACAAGGGCATAATTCAGCACCTGCCTCCATCTCTGTGCAAGCCAATGTTTTGCTGGTGCATTGTATGGCACAGTAGTAGTACACATGCTTTTTCCAAACAGGCCAACAAAAACGGTTTACACATTTCCAAGTGTTGTACCGGTTCTAACTATCACTGTACAGCTTGCACAATCCCCACTAAACGCTGTGTATCTGGATCTATCCATCTATCTGTGTATGTGTGTGTCTGAGTGACTCCACAGAAGAGAACACACACTCTGAAAAGCCAAACAGAAAAAGCAAAGGAAAGAAAGAGCATTACTCCAGAGGCTGGAAAATAAGGCATAGAGACACTACATCTTTCCTGAATCTGTGGCACAGATGAGAATCCAGATCTCCTGAGTCCACCTCAGTTTCTAAAATCCTTTACTTTAGCAAAGTGCTATAGGATTGGAAGTATGCCAATGCCAGCTCTTGGAGGATCTTGGAGAAGGTAAATAACACATAGCCTGTAGGGAAGAAAAACACTAAGAAGCATTTTCCCAAGTTTCCCCTTCCCTTTTATCCTTCCCAGATATGACAGGTTCTCATCTCACTGTAGTACTACTTTTCCCATTTATTCTAAGCAAGCGAGCGAATCGAAAAATCTCAGAACATTAACCAGAACTAGTCTACTATTACATTTGGAGGTGAAAAGTAACTTACTGGTGAATGAAACATGTGAGATTGACAGCATCAGTCTTCCCACTGTATAAATGTAGGAGACCCTGCTCTATAATAGCCATTGCAAGGAGGTTCAAGGAAAGGAAAGACCCAGCCTCTGGCTGGCAGCATGCTGTGATAATACGGAGAGGAGCTACATTAGGACAATAGAGTCCATAAGAGCTCTTAGCTCTCACATCTTGGATGCTCTGGACACACACCAGCTCTTCTAATCCTTGCATTTCACATGAGAGAAGCATTACAAGTATTAACCTCCTGTTCTTTACCGATAGGGAACTGCAGAGCAAAGTGACTTGCCCCGGGTTACAGTCATCCAGTATCAGAGCTGGGATTAGCACCCATGGTCCCTTGTGCCTTCTACTTCATGCTGTCCCCACCACCAATTCCCTCTCTGCTTGCTAGGACACTCGAAAAGCAGGAAAACATCCAGTTTCTGCAACTCAAAATGAAGCCAAGTACATGTGGTGCTAAAAATAAATTCCCGATTACTGGTTTTCCTCCCTAGATATATTCTTTAAGAGGTTGCAAGAATTTTCACAGTCCGCAGCTTGCTTTCATAAAGACACCAAGGTCCATGACTTGCATGACATCTCATGTCCCTGCTACAAGCCAAGACATGAAACAAAAAATCTCTGGTTAAGTTTCAGAGCTTGAAGGAGACAAGACTTTGATTTTTAAAGACACAGAAGTTGAATGCTTAATACAAGAATAATTTAATCTATTGGAGAGAAGCAGAGAGATTGCGTGCAGCAGCTTTCTATCTATTCCCTTTGCCATTTTTCCATCTGCATCCCATCATCACCACCTCCCCAGTAAAAGCTGTAAGTTCCTAACCTCAAATGACCCACTACTTATCATATCAGAGATGTGCATGCAGCTTATAAAAGCAAGCTTAGAATAATCCTAGGCTCTTTTCTTTCTTTTTTTTTTGGTTCATTTTATTTATTCTTTCAGGAACCAAACCAGTGAAGAAGTAATAACAAAAACTAAACAATATAGCAAAGGAGGGATGATTTCTGCATGTGAAAGAGATGGAGTAGCCAAGACGAATGTGGAGAAATGTGGTCTTAAACTACCTTTGTGCCCCTCAGATTCTAGCTATGCCAGGAACCAGCACAGACTCCAGAGCTCTGTAAATCACAGTTCCCTCCCCATGGTTGACTGTGGCTTATTCTGTAGCTTAGACTGGAAATTTAACAAAAATGCACTGTGCCTCTCCTCCTCATTACCCCAATTTGCCTGTATTGTAGGGATCACAAGATTTGACAGCCCACTAGTTTCACATCATTCCTGTGTCCTTCAAGTCATCTTAGTCTTTTCCAAATCCTGCATGCCAGCAGGACTCCTATAAACAGAGAGGATGGTCCATTCTCCCCTGGGAACAATCAATAAATATCCGATGATCAACAACAATTTTGTTTACAATCACCATATTTTTTGGTTGTATCCAACTATGTTAACTACCTGACAGGGCTGTGAGGATTTATGCTGCCACTGCCATAAGTTTAAAAAAAGAAAAAAAAAAAAAAAAAGCTTTTGCCCCAAAACACACAAAAATTTTGCAAAATTTACACACTCAGATAAAAAAATCAGTAGAGCTTTCTTCCTTTTCTCCTGAATAAACTAAGACGTTGGTTTTTATCTCTAATGTCTTCGGTTGTCCTATCATCAGCTCAAACGCAACAGGGCTAAAACAGAACTCTTAGCCTCACCACCCCATTCTACTTCTTACTTTCTTTACCCCTAGGGACAACACTGCTTGTTTGATTATGATTCAGGCTTGCAGTGTGGGTGTTACTTTTGACTCAGGCTTTCTTCAGGTCCCTACAACTTGGTTGTACTGGTATCTTTTAGATGTTCTCCTATGGATGGTTTTCCTATCCACCCACATGGCTAAAATTTCATGTCTAATTTTAGTTAGATATATTGTATCTAAATTAATTCATCATCACCTCTTTCACTTTCATAAATACATTCTTGACCCACTGCTGGCAATTCAAAACAGATGTCAGATCATCACTGCAGTATTATTTTCTTAGCTTTCCACTTTGACCTCTCCTTTCATGCCCCCATTGCTTCCTTTTTTATACTCTATCTAACATGAACTAGCTACCTTCACTTCTAGATACCTTGTAGCCCTTCTGTAACCCATCTAGGATCTCTTCCTTGGCCTTTGAGGTTGACTTCTGACTCTGACCAGCCTCCAAAGTCAGGTTCCACCATCCACTTGTTAAATACCCAAGCAAACGATTCTGTGCTCTCACAGCACTCCCCTACGCTTGGAAGAGCATCATCGTTAATGACAGAGCGACATCATCATTTTTCTTCAGCTCCTTCCTGAAGACTCTTTCCTGCTTGATGCCTGACAACAGCTTGGACTTCCCCATCACAGGGTTTCCAACAGTTGCGTTGTGTTTTGGCTTGTAAGCTGACTAGGGCATAGTCTCTGGTTTTGCCTCATTCTTATCCAGTGTCAGCACAGCAAAGTCTTCTGTAATGACCAGATTGCCTCGGCACTACAATACTATGAAGACATCACTTAAAACAGCAACAAAGACACTTTTGGTGATGATTTCTCCTTCCCACCTGGTGGACTATGCTACAACTTATTAAATGGTGCCTTTGCCCAAGCCCTAGGGAGCTTTGAGGAATAATTCACAGAGCTCTCACTGAGGCAAGGCAGCTACATGCTACGTCCAAAGCGGGACTGTAACAAAAGAAACAGGCTGGCTCTGAGCAATGCCTGGAAAAATGCTGTTAACGAAAGAGTAAGTGGCACAGAGAACACCAGGACCATGCATTACCAGATATTTATGGCAAAATAACAAAAAAAACCCCCAAACAAACAATCACACCAGTTATCGTCTGTAAAGAACGAAAAGCTGTCTTTAAGCCATTAGCAAGAATGGTGCAAAATACTAAAATTCTTGCCAGATGGGACTGCCCGCAGCGGCCCATCACTATACATCCCAGTGTGGGTATGCAGCTCCTGTTTTCTCAGCCTTATAGATGAAGACAATTCACAAGACATTCACAGCTACACAAATTAGGTCCTCTGGGGCAATACAAATTTATTTATTATTACAAAAGCATTAAATGTATAGAGATCTTTAGATGAAAGGTCACACTGAAACACAAAGTATTTCAGGTAAGTATTATAAATGCAAAAAAATAAGAGTAACAAATGCAAAAAAATAAGAGTAACAAGAAATACTCTACGAATGGTAGTCAATTCACACAGCTTCTTGTTTTGGTCAGGCAATAGAAGCTTTGTTCATCGGGGCATGCGATTAGCTATCTATTAGGGAACCAGTTAATAATCCGTTTGTTATTAATATATTTATATATATATATATTTACATATATGATGCACAGCCTTGCTTAAACCTAACCAAGTAGGCTGGTGTTCTACATAAGCCTGAACATACCACTGGGTACCATCACACACCACTGGGTGATGTTCTAGGACTTCTACTATGCCAGAAGTTAGACCGGATATTCATTGGCACTGGCTAGCTTTTAAGATGCACAACTTCAGGCGTGCACTCTGGCAAGATGCAAAACTCAGATGCAGTTATACAGAAGGATATACACACAAAGACAAAAAAAATCAGGAGAGTTCCTGCTTGTTTCCTCTATGTTCACGAGTTTACTGTTTTGCGATGCCTGTGGGTAAGACATTTCATGAAATGACCACACCTGCTGAGAAGCTTATCTACTCTGTTTTATTGCTTAATAGTTGATTATTATATGAAAATCATGAGCATAATCCTAAAACTGGGGAACAGGGCATGGATCAAGACACTTCAGAGTTGATGCAGATGTCTAAGCGATTACCAAGGCCAGGGCCACAAGTCAGGTAAGAATTGCCCTAATAAAGACAATTGTGTCTTTAGTTATTTTCTGTCCCTATGTTTATTAGTGCCCGCATCTGTAAAAACTTCTTGAAGTTTGGCCACAGAATCAAACACAAATGGAAACAGTTGCACCACAAATGGCATGTGCTAGGCACTGCCACCAATCTTGATGAACTCTGAATCAATCTCACCGTAACCCATAATCCCCGACAGATTATTAATGAGAAGCTAACTAATCCTTTTGACCAATTCAGCTAAGAGCTAGAAAACTCATTACATTTCAAAGTTCTAGTGAATGAGCAAGGGATCTGTCTGGAATGGCAGACTGCCGAAGAAAACCTCTAGAAGAAAAAAAGTTCTGTCAATTCCTCTTCCATGCTACCACCCTACTTGCAAAATGTCCTTCCATACGTATATATGAATGGACATACGTGTAGCTGGGAAGAAGTTAAAAGCTGCCCAGCCCAGACTGACATGTTGTAGTTCTTTGATGGCTTTTTCACTGCACTGTTTCCTATTGATTAAATAATCTCTATCAGATATTAAGCCCCTTGTTATTGGCGCAGTCTATAAATTATTCAGAAGTTATATAAATTCTTACGGCGGGCATGAATTTTTAAACCCTAATTTGGCACCAGGCCAGGAACTCAATTTTTTAAAAAAATTTTCTCCTTGCCTGCAAGAAAATGCGCATGTGTTAGATTTTTTTTTTTCCAAAAGACAATTTTAACTGCTTTGTAAGAGTTAAAAGGCTGTATTTGATTGCTCATTAAATTTGGACATGAACAGATTGGGGCTTTGGGGGAAAAGAGGAAGTAGGAGATTATGCTGTTGTGCTCTGTCCCTTTGATTTATTGGGGATGAAGGGTGTTTTGAGAAGTGCCTTCATGGTGTATAGTCATGCACGCCAAGGCATTGCAGCAGCTATGCTATTTGGGCACAGAATATGGAATGGATCCAGCCAGAGGGATCCTCAGCACAGGATGGGCAGAGCTGAGACAACATTCATCAGCTCACTGTTGCAATTCTGCTAGCGACCATATACTTTTGGGTTGTATTCTTCAGAGCTAAGTGGCCTTTCCTTTAACTAGGGCCCAGACACACACGACGTTGCCTACCGAAGCCTGTAAGAGAAATTAGGCACGTAAATATATTGTGGCTCTGGAGCTACATCTCCCCTTGACCTTTGCTCACGTCACAGAACTGCTCCTCTGTGGTCCTGTTTTCTCCTAAGCCCAGCATCGTGGCCTGGATGGTATGCAGGCACACATGTCAGGCAGTGAGCAGAAGATACAGTCAGGCTTTTGAGTAGAGCTTATTAAGGCCGTGTGCAATATTAATCATCACCACCACCTCTGTGCAAGCCCTGCTTTATGCCAGGCTGGCATCCCTCCTGCGAGCAGTGACACCTGTCCTTGGCACAGTACCCACTCCCCTTCCCCTGGCCTCTATCCAGCTCCTCATCTCCAGGCCCACCCTTGACTCAAAACCTCACATGCGCTCACTCCACTCCTACAGCTGACTGGCTTTCCTTTGGCTACATGTGCTTGTAATACATGACAGTACTAAAACAAGTCAACAGGAGAAGAAAGGGGTCAAAGCAGTATTTCTCTGCATTCTAACCAAGGCCCAGGTGGAACATCCTTTTATGTTCCAATCCTGTTCTACTTTCTTTTCCTGTATCCACACCCCACAAACAGACTACCAAGAAGCACAGCTACCACAAAATTAATTTTCAGTGCTGAGCCCTTGGAGCTGCTCCAGCTCACTGAACCCTCCTTCTGCCTTTAGACAGGTTTCCCCACAGATGGATTGATCATCAAAGTCTTGGGCTACCAAAACCAGAAGAACACTCAGAACCTTATTTCTCCTTCTGGCATCCTCTGGCACCTCACAATTGGTTTTCAACAAAAATAAACAGAATTACAGTAAAACCTTGCAGGAGAGGACTGGCAGCATGAATGCCTCTACAGGTACCACCGGAGCTGTAAGTCTTTGACTCCTGCTGTCAGCTGATCTTGTTGAAGCCAGAAACGTGAGTTGTGTGCAGGTAGGAGGACATTCTAATTTTGTTATCTGTCTCATTGGGAAGCACCTTCACCTCTGAAATCAGGAGGTGGTGTGTTGTGTACATTGCAATGAGGCTTGGGCACTTGCCCAGTGATAGCACTGTACTGCTGAATGATGAGAAAGGGACTTGTGCTTGGAAAAAGAGCTGATGAATGCATGGCACATTTCAGAGAACAATATCCTGATGTCCACGCCTTCTCTCAAAACAGATTCTTGTTGAAAATGCTGATCAAGTTGAACAACACAGAGATTTAAAGTAAGTGCTCTCACAAAATTTGAAAATGTGAAATTTTAGGTGTGAAGATTTGAAAAATTAATTTATATAAATCTATACCTATATATACATATTTGTATGCATCTATAAATAGAAATTTACAGACATATATACACAAACATTGATGGAAAGGGAATCAAGAAATACTAGTATAAACATCTGAAATAAAAGGGCATGGAGTGGTCCTAGGATGTCTTTGTTCTATCTCATTTCACCCTGCCAACCCCCCAATAATTTAAAATAAATAGCTAATAAAATAAGATCAAATGGATAATGCCACCCCTGTTGGGAGTTCTGCAGCAAAACTGTATTAGTCAGCTTTATCCCCTTTGGAAAGAGAAGGTCCATCTCCTGTGGACTATATGCTGGCACTTAGGTTGCCATGCTAACAGCTCCTCCAACAGTGGGACAATTGCTTTTCTATTGATCAAAGATCAAAAGGAAAGCTGAATTTACTGCATAAAATGTAGTAAATGCACATATCAGAGATGTAAGAATAAAGCATAAGATTGCTTCCTAGAAAAAGTTTGAGCCAACCACTTCACTCATGAAGGACTGGGCTTTGCATGTTTCTTCTTATTTAAACCTCAGCAAGTCTGCTAATGAGAACCTCCTGCTCACTCACAGTGGTAGTGCTGCTAACAGTGTATTAACTCAGTTTTCCTCTCCAGTTGCTACACAAACTCTATCTAGGGCCAATTCAGGAAAGACCTTTTCTATACATAGCACAGAGAGAAGAGGACCATCACCCAGGTTCACACATTTCATTTGCAATGCAAAGGAGTGTTTCCCCTCTGATATGCATTACAGAACACACCAAAACTTTGTTATTGCCTTGCTCATTCCATTAATATATTTAAATTTCCCTAAAATTCCTGACTATCTGAACTTGGTTAGTCAAAATGACTGGTGCACACACAAATTTTGGTAGCTCATTGATCATTCCACATTATGAACCAGCAATTTAAGTGCTTAAACAACTCTGGGCTCACCCCATACCAGGCTGCTTTAACTCATTCTTGATCTTTAAAATGGGAGGATGATGCCCCTTTCCAGGCTGTTTTGTCTATTAACATTACATGATGGGAGAGAGGGAGTGTTGTGGTTTCACCCCGACTGGCAACCAAGCACCCCACAGCCGCTTGCTCACCCTCCCCCCGCCCTGGCGGGATGGGGGAGAGAACCGAAAAAAACTAAAACCCGTGGGTTGAGATAAAGGCAGTTTAATGGGATAGTAGAGAAAGAGAAAATAATAATAATAGTAATGATAAAAGAATATACCAAACAAGTGGTGCACAATGCAGTTACTCACCACCCGCTGACCGATGCCCAGCCCGTCCCCGAGCAGCGATCGCTGTCCCCCCAGCCAACTCCCCCAGTTTCTATACTGAGCGTGACGCCGTATGGTATGGAATAGCCCTGTGGGCAGGTTGGGTCAGCTGTCCTGGCTGTGCCCCCTCCCAGGTTCTTGTGCCCCTGGCAGAGCATGGGCAGCTGAAAAGTCCTTGACTGGTGTAAGCACTGCTGAGCAACAGCTAAAACATGCGTGTGTTATCAGCATTGTTCTCATACTAAGTCCAAAACACAGCACTATAGCAGCTACTGGGAAGAAAATGAACTCTGAATTAAGCTGAAACCAGGACAGGGAGGCATAGATTGTCTACAGCTATTTCTAAACTACCTGTTACTGTGGACTCCCAATCTTGCTTGAAGGCCATCAGTGTGATCATACAACAAATACAAAATAATTCAACTCTCAGTAATATTGCTAGGCTAGCAAACATAATTTGTATCTGAGGTGGTATATCAGCATACGTACAGAGAACCACAGTGCAGCTATGTTTTCCCCTACACACCTAGAACTGTAGTCCACAAACAACTCAAAATGCTGGATAAAGAGCTGTAAGTCTTAGAGCTCACAGCCATCTCCATCTCTCCAACCATCTCGGTAAATAAAACACCAAAACAAACAGAAAATGACTGCTACGCTAACACACACACGCTAACAGATTTTTATTACTATTTTTTAAAACTAATTTTCAGTGTTAAATAAACTGTGGAAAAAGGATTTGATTCATGGTTGCATTAGGAATCTACTCAACCAAATCCCCTTGTCACAAATTAAATCATAAACCAAAAGTCAAACGTGATTTGTGAAATTAACATTTATCGAGGAAATACTCCCCAGCACTGCATCGTGATTAGTCTCTGGCATCTGAAATATCACCAATAATTCACAAGCTCCTCTGAAACTTGAGCTGCTACCATTACTGAGATGGCATGCATGATGGAAAGATGCTGCCACAACCAAAGAGCAATCCCTTTCTTGATGCTGGTGAGAACTAGAGGTCACTGTGTCTTATTATTTGGGGAAGTACATGCATACACACTTCTCAGCCCCCACATACTTGTAACGCTTCGCCCCTCCACAAGCACTCTCTTCTACCTCTTAGATTTATCCAAGGCCATGGCTGTTTCTAATTTTGAACACGGAGGCTTGGCAGCAGCTCTACATTGTGCCCTTTCTTTAAAATAGTGACTAATTAACAGTCATTGGCTCTTTCACAGAGTCAGTGTCTTTCAGCAGAGGGATTCAGTGCCTTTGCGAGGAGATGCAGACGGCTCAGTCTCACAGGCAGAGGAGCTACAGCACTTAAAGACTCAGTGATTGTTAAAGGCTAAATGGTCATTGGTAAAGCACGCTTCGGAGCCCAGCATTTTTTAGAAGCCAGGGTATCCACATATAGCTTGAACATATGGGATGCTTCCCTTTTCAAGGTGATTTTAAGCAGGAAGATATTTTCCTGCCAAGGAATGCAGTCATTTTTTGGAAATCTTGGTGCAAGACCATCCCCACTGCTCTGCGCACTAGGTATTTTTCACATGGAGTAAAACAGACCCCAGGGCTTTTGGGGTAAAGAAGGAGAGCTCAGCTCAGCTGCTGGCTTCACAGGTACTCAGAGCAAAAAGAAAGCTTCAGCACCTCTGTAACCCATCCCCTCACTCCAAGTCATGATCATGGCCTTTCTTCTTCATGTATTCATACACTGTCTCCACCGCTCAAGTATACTACACCTACCTGGAACACATCATCTGTATGCTGTGTTTATGCAAGTGTGCACATCTTTATGTGTGTGTATACCTAAGATTACACAACATACAAATAAACAAGGATCACAAAGAACAATAATCCCTCTCTCCTAACCAAAAGAAAGCCTGGGACCTCAGCCTACCTCCCTTTAAACCAGAATACAGAGGAATGTACTCTTACAAATGGTGCCTCTCTCTTCAGGATTAAAGGAGAATTTATTGGCTGTAAAGTCTCATTTCCCTTTGCTACCCTTCTCCTGCACACAGAGCAGGCTGCATTAGATCTGGGCCTCTGTCCTCAGCTGGGGAAAACTGGGCTTAATGGAGTCGTGACCATTTATGCCACTGAGGATAGAGCACTCGGCATGCAGCTCAAAGAACATCTGAGCCAGCCTCCACCCAGTGCCTGCATGAGCTCACTCTGGCAACCGCATTTCACCACGGATGGCAGGCTCTGCCCCAGAGGAGGATGGGGAATCCAAAAGAAATTATTGCCTACTCTACTAAGCTAACCCTTAGGCACAGAGGCCTCACTTCTTGGAATAAGAATTCATTGCTCCAGTAACAAGACTGCCTGAATAGTCCATGAGGGATTGTTACCTCCATTCAACACACTTTCTTTGGGTAAACAGTCATCCCCTTCTTGTGTTGTGACATTAAGGAGAGGTCACCAATGGATGGTGGTTTTTAAAAATAGTTTAATTTTTTTTTTAACCACTCTCTTCTACTTGCAATAACCAGTTAAAAAGCTGAAAATAACACTGAGTTCCCTACTGGGTTGCCCTTTTTCATTTGGAGAACATTGATTTTTTCTTCCTGTTGTGCCAAGATTAATGTGGCCTGTTTGACAACAGATTCAACATTTCTAGTGCCCTGTCAAGCTAAAATGACTGTGTCTGTGGACAACATCCCTGTCTGGCACTGGCAATGATCTGGAAAAAAAAAAAAAAGGCTTTGCTGCTTTGCTACTTAACTGTTACTGCAGAACCATCACAAGATTTCAGCAAAACCATTTTAAGAATACAAATTGTTATTGATGGGGCAAATTTAAAATATTGTTAAGAGTCCAGCGTTTAAGTGAAAACTATTAGGTAAGGGAGATTATCCAAATTATCTACTGTAACAGTCTCTTACAGTTTTGATTCAAAATGGTTCCAGATCTTACAGATACAAACCTTTCTTTCCTCTTGCTGTTTGATAGAAAACATTGGTTTGTTCTCTCTCCTCCATTTTAAGTAGGAAAAGAAACAGCATATAAGTAAAGTACAGAGAAGAAAATGAGAAAAGCCAAGGAAATAGGAGTATTCCTTCCTCATCCAAGTACCAGATATCACATGGACACCAGCTGAGGGTGGAAACACACACTGCTCCATTCTTTGAAAAATGTTACCAAGTTCCAAAACCCTCAACTCCCTCCCTTCCCTTTTCCCTGGCAGAAGCCAGTAATACCTACAAATATTTTTTATTTTCGTAAACATCATGCAGCTTTAAAACGTGGGGATGTTCTATCAACTTCAGGATGGCTATTTCCCGCTCCACCTGGAAGAAACAAAAAGAAATAGAGAAGATTAGAAGCTTGGTCTTAGAATACATTAGATACTGTCACACATTTTCTTCCCATTTATCCATTTTCCACTCTTCATATGCAGAGAATATGGCAACTTATAACAATGTATCATATTTAGCACTCATATAATTTAAGAAAAATTCAATTTATTCAGCCTCAGCACTCCTCTGCCCTGCAGAACAGAAAACCAGCAAAATTTCAAGGCTGAAAGAAAAGTCCCAAATATACTAAAGGGAATTAGCTGTAGGAGTTATATGAGCATTCAAGGCTGTTCCTGCCTCACAATCCAAAGCCAATGACATATTCTGAAAGTACAGAAACTCTAAGATGTCACTTAGGGCTCTCTGAGCTCCACAAGCACAGGTGTGGCCATGCTGCACGACGTATTGCATACTCAATTGATATCAGAAAATCCCCGTCCTGAAGAACTTGCAGTGTATGCAGGGAAGACAGCGCGGAAGACAGACAGCAATGTGATTTTATAGCTGCAGAACTAAGGCACAGAAAGGGAAAGAAATGTAAGAAGTGACATAAGTACAAGGCAGAACAAGAAATTAAACCTGATTACTGGAGATGCAGTGTTCAGAGCCTTAAGCATTAGACTGTGCTTTCTCTCAATTCCCAATCTGTCCAAGCATGGCTACTTCTAAGAGCGTGTCTTCAACACGGAGTTAAACAAGTTGTGACTAAGTCCCTGTAATTAGCGCAAGGCCTGTTCTCACCCCAAATTCCTATCACGACTGCTGTGGTGCTTTCAACCTGAATTTACTAAGGGTATTCATTAGAAATGGAGTCAGTGCGATTCCTCAGCTGCTAGCAAAATTGTTCTGTGCTGCTCAAAGCCGCACTGTAACCACTCTGATTTGACCTAGGCTAACTCTAAGGGAATTAATGTAGCACTGTGGAGACTGTAGACTACTGAAATTAAACTCTGCAACAAGACGCAGTCTAAGCTTTGCACAGTCGGGCATGACAAATTTCCAGGAATACACAAAGGCAGGAAAAAGACCTAAAGAAGCAAACAAGGACAACTAGGTAGGTTTTTTTCCAGTCCTTCAAATAACCGATTGTCCTGGAGCTGCTATGCTAACAAACAAAACATGGACAAACTACAAAACCATCCCTGAACATCCCCCCTGCAGGGATCAGACGAGTAATTAGGAACTTGCCCGAGTATACCTTTAGTTCTTGATGTCCTTTAATTTCCTGAGCTATCATCCTCTGCTAAGCCTGAACACAGAAAACTTTCCCTGAATGCCAGTAAGATACTCGGCAGGAAATTAGAAAGCGGCAGTTTTCCAGCCCTGTGCTGAGGAGGAGGATTTCCCAACATGTTGGTTATCACCACACAAAAACAGCAAAAGCAACTGTTGCACCATGTCACCCTTGGCCTTCCTCACATGTCAGGACAGAGGAACAGGTGTTTGCACACGTGTCAATCAGTCTTTCAAAGACACTTATTCCTCTCTGCAGAGTCAAAAGTCACGAGAGATCCACTTCCACACTTGGGATCTCTGGAAATAGCTCCTTCAGAGAAGTGAGGAAGAGAGAAGTGTTATCAGGAAGCTCTAAAGGAATTAAGCATGTACATGCACATGAATGTAAACATGTATGTGTGCGGTTCAGCACTGCCAGAACTGCTATGAATTCAGCGATGCACAGCACTTGATGGTGACAGCTCTGGAGGCGCAACTTACTCATGACCAGCACTTAGATGTAAGTCGCTTATACAAATAGGAAACGAAAGCTGGGTAGATTTCAACTGTACAGCTACTCCACCAAAAACACAGGGGAAGAGCTGGTTTATTCCATTTTTGTCTCCTCTTCAAAAATACTTGTACTCTTTTCCTACAAGATATGCACTGATACTTGCAGAGGGCTTGTTCAGCCCTATAATTGATAAAGTTGGATTTGCCTCAAGAATGAGGAAAACCAAAACAGAAGCAGCACCAACTCCCATAACACTCTTCAAATAGTCATGAGGTTCACCATCAGCACCATGCACCACAGCTGCTCTGAAATTGGAACTCCAGCAAAGTTCCCTTTGGATGGGGGAGAACAGGTATTTCATGGGGAATGTGACCATTGCACTAGCTATGGCAGGGATCATATAACCCCGTTCTCCCTCCTGGGGGATATCCTGCCTGTGAAAGATGAAATTCCCTGCAGATGGGCTGTCTAACTGCATTGGAGATTAAATTCTGAAAAACCTGCTGATGAGCGTGGTGGCAATATACGTTCAGACCAAGTGAGTGACGGATGGCAGCATCCAGTCAGGGTCCTGCTTGGTTACTGTCCTAAAGCATAAGAGGCAGTGATTGGAGAAGGGGATTCAGTTATGGCACTGCATGGCCTGTGCTCAATAACAGAAAATCAGACCAGAAAGCAAATGTCTACTTACTACCTACAGATTTATGCTAGGAATCAATTAAAAAGAAATAACCTGAGTTACTTTACTTTCATCATTTTAAGTGTGTCAGTTTGCAGGGTTCTGTGCATATTTTTAACTTCCTGGGAACTTAATCCTGAGAAGCAGCACAGTTTCAGAGGTCTTGATTTCAACCCCAGGTATGCAGAAAGCATCCGGCTTGATGTGCCTGGCAGCATTTCACCACAATGTATTCAGTTCAGTGGTGTGTTGCACCACTCCAGCGCAGGCAGCAGTCAGCTTTCCACAGCCTGCTACCTCTTCTAGCTGCAAACCCAGGACAAAACCAATCTACTCATCTCAGTAAGACTTTGTATAATCCTTAGTGAAAAGGGGCTTCATGAAGGAAAAGTGTCATTACTGTACTTCTCATAGTCCAGGCCTTGGCCCCATGTAGAGGAGAAAGACACTAATGGCTGTATTGCTTCAAGGACTAGAGATTCCCAGCTCTCTAAACAGCAACCTGATAAAGATCATCCCCAAAAATCTTACAGCAGTGTTCTGCCTCTTTTCCCTTCCAAAGAAAAAACAACAGTTCACAAAAACGTGCAGCGGACCACCTTCTCAAAATTACTACTGCAGTCATTACTAATGGGTGACTCTCCCAGATCCTATTCATTTTTCATATCCCCACCGAGAAGCCAGTAATTGATACGCGTTGGACACAGACTGTAGATCTCAGTAGTGATTTTACCAATGCATGGCTCAGGAAGACCTAGCAGCCACCATGCCATTAGCAAAGGAGAGGTATCTGAACTCACTGGCAAAAGAAGAGAGGCCTGAAATAGCACCTTCTTCCCCAGAGCTTTGCCCGCCCCTGGCATGCCTTTTTTGCGCATCTCTGTGCTTGCAAGCCACAGAGTGCTGTCCAGCTCAGAGCTGGCAAGGACAGGGGAATGGAGAAACCCTGCAGGGGTGTTTGCTTTAATGCAGATGCAATTATCAGAAAGCAGGCCAAGCTCAGAATAGCTTGTCTAGGTAGGCTCAGAGTCTGTAATAAACAGAAATATGGAGAAACATTTGCATAATAGTTAAAAGAGAAAGGAAAAAAGTGAAGCTTTCTCTGTCACACAAACCCCAGGTCACGTCACAGGGTCCCAACTACAGCCTGGGTTGCCTCACACCACAGTAGGTTACTGACTGTGCAGCACTCCAGCGCCTTGGAGCCGGGGAAAGAGCTGTGAAAGGCTGTGCAGGGCAAACAGAGACACATCCCTAACTTGTAACCTTGCAGGTGCCAATTAGAGGTTTTAAAAATCTGTGCAGGAGGCTGATTTGACAGGATGCTCCAGTGATTCAGCTAATGACAAAGTGCAGCACAGGAGCAACACAACCCTTAGAGGAATAATACAGAACTCTGGTTTCCTCTCCTCCATCTCTACTTCACCCTCCTTCTCCCCCAGAGGAAATCATATTTCTTTTAGTTTAAGCCCATCTCATCAGCACAGTCTTCACTGTGAGTGCTCTGCTCTCTTGCCTTCCGACTCACAGACAACACGGGGTGCTAATTTACCCAGAAAGCAAGGTGGGCAGGTCGAAGGAGCCTGAAGGTTTGTCTCAGTGATGAAGAAAGTTTCCTTTGCTCTTGTATGCATTTGCTCAATAACAATTGGGTCACCCATCACCCATGCGGTGCTGCAAGAAGTTGAAAAATGGACAGATGTCTTGTATTACCAGGCTGTATTTTACCTACCAAATCTGTACAAACACTACACAATGGTCATTAATAGCAGCGTTTCTCAAAGAACACCTACGCCAAAAAAGCTGGGGGACAGCAGATGACACTTCTCCTCAGATGCTTTGAAGTTGACCACAAAGGGCTCTCTTTCTCCATTGACATCAGTGGCTCCCACGTTGCTCAAAACGCTGGTCTGAGCAGGAAGTCTGGAGCTGCAGAAGTGGCAAGGGGCAATAAAGCCCTGCAGGCTACAGATGGATTGTGCTGTTTTTCCTACTCGGAGCAANAACCCACAGGTTTTACTCCCCCCCTCCCCGATTCTCTGCTGGTTTTCTGTTCTGCAGGGAGGGTGAACAAGCAGCTGTGTGCTGCTTAGTTGCTGACTGGGGTTAAACCACAACATGGTGGAAGGAAGGTGGGGGTGGTAGCTTGTCATGTGAAAATCAAGCTCTCTAATGTTGACTCTGCTTTGCTTTGAAGAAATTAATGAAATACTTTTCAGAACTCATGGCTGTCTCTCAGTTACTAGGAACTCAACTTGGACACGAACTTTCTCTGAGTTCAGAATTATTTAGACTCAGGATGAATTTCAAAGGATGCTCATCTAACTCCTCAAGCTAGAACTCAGGCTGGAAACCTTGTACCAAAGTGCCTACTTTCTCCAATGTCTGGTCTGCCATGCAGTAACTTGCATTTCCATGATGAAAGCAAAGAAGGCAGAAAGTAAATCACTATGATGCTTCATTGAGTTGAAGTGGCAAAACCAAAGGTATTGGATAGGAAGTTCAAGTTCTCTGGAAAGTCTGCATTCCTGCCGTAACAGAAATATCCCAGGAACAGACCCTGGGATTTTATTAATTTTGTACTTTTGCTTCCATGTTATGTGGGACTGAAAGTTAAAAATGGTGAATAATGACTGGCTTTGGTGAAGACCATCTAGGTCACCTGCCCACTCTTTCCCATAATCACAGTATAAATAGGCTACTCTTGAAATCAGAAGAGAACAGCATTAAAGCAGAAATGGCTTTATATGACAAATAACTGTAGGCCCGGTATGTCCTGTAAGGTCACTGCTATGGGGATATCATTCTTCCAAATTTAAGCAATACCACATTATATCAGTTGCATCCTTAACGTCAATGGGAGCACAAATAGAGAAATGGAAAACCCCCAGGTTTTAAATGATTAAACATTAAAATGTCTTCCTCTGCAGCTCTGAATTTAGTTGATTTTTCACTTAAAGTGGCCTTTCAATACACTTTTCCAAAACTTCTTCAGCAGGCCATTATGGAAGCAAACAGAGAACCACAGAAGTTGTCCATCTACAGAGAGTATTTCCTGCTGCTATTGTAGCCATTAGCTCCACATTTCTGAATATACTGAGCCAGATTCAAAATGTATTGAAGTCAACAAAAGACATCAATTGACTTAAGTGGGCTTTGAATTAGACCTTCTAATGATCATTAAGTGCTATCTGGAAGAAATCTTAATATTACACAATTTTGACTAATTAAATGCTTTAACATGAATTCAGGTTTTCTGCTAAGTAGTAGTAATTGCAAGAATATTCTATAAAAAGCAGATAAATGAGGGGGGAAACTAGGCTTAGATCTCCACAGAATCAGGCAGCTAGACAATGCCATACAAAATACTTACAACAAACAGACAAAATTACTGGAAAGCTGAGCAATTTCTCATTTTATTGAAAGATCTATTATGGGCTCATTCCACCACAATTTTTGTTTGCATGTGTACTTCTCAAAGGTATTTCCCCATAAATGAAAACAAAAATAGGTATGTGTGAGAAGCAAGTGAGACGCATATTTGATGTTAAAATTTGCATGTGCAAACTTCTATACCATGAAGCTTTATTAGGAGAAATTTATTTTCCACAAACTACTATTATAACAGAATGACAGTTTCTACTTGTCTTTATTGAAAAAAGTGTTTTTCCATAGTCCCTTCAAAACTGCAACTCTAAAGCTCCACTGAATTTCAAAATTCGGCATAAAGTCTGAGAGTATGAAGTCATCTGAACAGATACGGCAAGAATTTTCTCGGAAGTCGTTTCTGCTGGTGCCAACGCACCTCCACAATAGGAAAGGACTCCTGGCCTGGCCTGGCATATTGATTCCAAGGTCTTGAAGTGACAGGGTTTGGATCCCACAGGTTATCTAACCATGGAAAATCCTACCCAGGAACTTTATGGTTTAACTCGGTAGTTAACACCTGCAGTGTTCCTCAGCACTCTGCCATAGGCTTCTGAGTAAATATGGCACTTAGACTTATCTGCAGCGTATGCTTCTTTAAGAAGCATCAGAGCTGCATGCAAGAGACACTGATGGGAGCTGACAAGGAGTGGATTTATTCAGTCAGCACTTGAGATTATCTGCTGCCCAGTGGTACACAGCTAACGAGTGACTGACGTGCAAGTCTCTGCCAGCAGTCAGCAGAAGTGGCCCCTTACACCGGAAGGCAAATAGCTTCCCTGTGCCTCCTGTCACCTTCGGTGAGTGCCGCATCCTGGCTGCCATCGCCGAGTAGTGCAGGACACAGGACACAAACCAACAGCCACTCTGCAGGAGAAATAACCTGATCTTTGACTTGCTTTTCTTTTTCCCTCCTTATCCTGGTTTTTAAGGTTAATGCGCACTGTGCTGTTGTTGACCTGAAACAGAATGTTTGCACAGCTGTGGTTTTTGCTAGGGGAAAAAAAACTAACTCACGTGCAGCCAGTCCGTATTTATGAGAAACCCGCCACCCCAAATCAGCAGCCACAGCCAAGCCTGTGTGAACACTGATACATCCTGCTCCAAAGCAGCATGCTCAGTCCCTCTCCTGTGAGCAGCCCTCCCTGCCATGCAGACCTGCTGTGCTCACCCCAAACTTAGAAATTTAAGTCTAGCCCCCACAAGCAATGCTGTAGGCAGTACTCACCTGCAGCTTTTTCCCCCTGAAGGACCAACAAACTTATGCCTGGCTCATTTCAGGGATGTGTATGTTAACGAACGCAAGAGCAGGAAGCCAACAGGCCCTGCGCAGGAGCGCAGGAAAGGAGTTCAATTCATAACTCATTTTCCTGCAGTAGAAGCTACTTCTACTGAAGTTAGAAGGTATATTCAAGAACGTTTACTGCCTTGTGGGCTGCTATCCTTAGCTAGGGAAAAGCAGTCGCTACACACAGAGGAGAAACAAGCTGCAAAATTGAAGGGTATGGAGAGTTCAAGTAATACAAGTGCAGAACTCCTTGCATTATTTGAGACATTACAGATTTAATATGGGCAGTACCAAACACAACATCGGAATGTCTGAGCCAAAGAGTGGGTGGAGGATGCAGGAGATGCTGAATCCCATTAAGGGAATATGGGCAAACACAAAAGAGGCGGTATAGCACAGCACAAGATAATGTTCTTACAAAAATGTAGTGTAGAGCTTCTGAGAGCATTGGTTGAGGGTACGATAAAGCAGATGGGTTCCCAGGAGCACCCAGGAAAGAGACTGAGACAGTGAAGCCATGCTGACAGCACCATAGGCTGGATCCTTGAGGGAGTCCACCATCAGTAGGAAGAGAAATTTAAAAGCACAGTTTTGGAAAAGCTTCAAAGGACAAACTCTCCACCATTTCCTATGTGTCTCGGCTAGCTTCCTTCCCCCTCCTCCTCTTTATCTCCATTAGTCACACTGGCCTTGTTTAGCTCTTTGGCATTGTCTTACACAAATGTCCTTTAGATTTTCTCCCTAATACTCTTCCAGAAGCAATCAATAGGATTGCTGCTGTTTCCCTCTCTACATCTTTCCTTAATAGCCATCTCTGGTTCCCCAAGAAATGAGGCAGGTGACAAATGCTCCAGGAGTGTGCAGAATAGCTGGAGCTTTGCAGAGATTGGAGGCAAAATGCTGAAAGCCATCCTTGCCTTGCCCCGCTCCACAACAAGCCTAATGACATCAATCATTTTGAAGAGTGGAAAACAGATAATATGATTTTTGTTATTCTACTATATTCTTCTGTCCTTCACTTTTGGGTGCCCCTTGACTCTTTAGATGTGTATTTGTATGTACTTGTATATTAGGATTTCATTTCAGCTGAGTTAATAAACTCAGCAAGATACAAATGGTTGGTATCCAGAAGGGATCCTCCATCCTGATAGTCCCTCACAGCTGTCAGTGATGGAAGCAGAGAACCCACAGCTCTCCCCTTTGTTTCCATTTTCTAAATATGCTGTTGAAGCACAATTGCACCTCCCAGAGGGACACGGTCCCAGACAAACAGCAGCATGGACCTCATCTAGGAACTGTGAAAAGGCCAAGGGCAACACAGACTCACAAAGTTCATGTTTGCACTTCGCTTTGCAGTAAAGAGGGAGCCTTGAGGGGAGGCCTGGCAGCCGCAGGCCGAGGAATCAGCAGCTGACAGACATTCTACCAAACTGCGGAGCCAGTGGCTGCGTATTCAGGGAGGGCGAGCAACCCTTCAGCCCAGCTCTTCCACCACAGGTCAGCAACAGTTTCTATCACACTGCAGCACGAGCTCACGCCTGACGTGCACCAGCTCTACATTAGCCCTTCTACGTCCGTCTCATCTTAGGGACGCTGATCCCAAGAACGACTTACTCTTATCCATGATGTTGAAATTAGGCTGCTTTGTCCATAAAATAAGTACTCTGAGCACAGACCGTGTCTGAGGAATGTACTTGTTCGGTGTCTCTCTATAGTGACATGACCACAACAGGTGTATCTCTACAACGACATGAACCAGCACTTCAGTTCCAAACATCCCTGCCCACTCCTCTATATGTGGGATCACAACTTTTTAATGCACACCCATCTCAACCACAAGCATGTCTTTTCATATCATGCAAGACAGGACTGAACGGCATGGGAAATCAGCAGTGACCTCTCAGTATCTTCATCTCTGGCCTGTTTGGATCTAGTCAACAGAAGATGAGTTCAAAGCCTGTTACTCTCAGCTCTTTGGTGACTCACACAGCAAAGTTAGCTTTATGGAATCAGCCTCAGTCCCAGGTCAGGAGTAAACTATTGGCACGCAGTTAAACGACTATTGAAAAACTGTGCCCTCCCTTCAACTACTGCACATCAGTGCTGAGAAGTGACACAAGCTTTGAAGATGATGCTAGCCCTGACACAACAGCCTCGTCTGTGATGCCTGCCACTTCTTCCTTCCGCATCAGGGATGCGGCAAAGATAGCAACACTTCTGGGAGCTTTTCATTGGGTTTTAATCTGCAAACGCATGGCTAATGAGGCAGGAATTGTAGCACAAAACAAGAGGCAGAAAGAAAGAGGAGAAGAAGAAATAAAATTGCATATTTTGCCTCAGTCCTGAGGCTGCCTGTGCTCATTCCCTGTCTCTCCTCAGGTTCAGCCTGCAACAGAAGGCTTGTACTCCCCTCAGTGAAGACAAAGTCTTCCTCTGTTTTGTACAAGCAAGAGAAGCAGCAGAAAATTAGTCGATTGCTGCCATCAGCATCCAGGATCTCTCACAGCTGGGAGTTAAGAGATCAAAGCCAGCAATGAAGGAACATTTTGTTTCTCAGTTATTTTATCTCTGCTCTTCTCATATCCTTCCCATCACACACCAGTCCTTTATTGCTAGAGGTGCTGATGACATCTTGCAGCCTATCAACATCAGTATCAGGATCAAGACACCTCTTGGCAAGGGAGGTTTACAAACTCCATTGTATAGATAGACTCACAAGCATCTCAGAACAGCCAATGAGGACAAGCCAATTCATTTCTTCTCCACATTGTCCAAACCTCCTTGAGAAAGGAGGGCTCAGACATCTCTGGCCACGTTCTTTAAAGAAGGGTCCAGCATACTCTCTGGAGCTGAATACAATTGTTTTCCACATCTTCACTGTATTTTCCAATACATTATTCAGTCTGGTTGGACTTTCAGAAGTATTTAGCATTGGCCTATCTCTTCATCACGAAATTCGTGGGATTCTTACTACCAAATGAGACCAGAGTCAGCCAGCAATGAACAGCAAATTCCATCATTTAGTTCTAAGTCTCTCAAGATAGGTCTTATAATATGAGGCCTGTCTTGCTATTTATGAATCTACACCTTGAACATTACTTCCCAGATCCTGCAGTATTTCTGAACCTTTCTGAGTCCTAATGGTGTACTCTTCAGCTTCACCGTACTAAACCACAGCCAAAAGCATTCACTATCCTAAACCAGATCATCTTTTCCATATAGTGACAATCACTTCTGCAGTATAGAAAACTTCACCCTTGAATTACCTGTGTCACTCCAAAGCAACCTGCATGTTTATGACAAGTGCTATACTGCAGTGCAGAGGCACCCACCAACAGAGAATTACTGCATGGAGACCAGGACAAGCAAGGAAACGAATGCATTTTAAACTTCAGAAAAGTGGTATTTTCATTATTTCTGAAGGTGTTGTTGTGGGTCATGCATCTTCAGAATAGTCATCTTTAAGTGCCATTGCTTACTTCAGTCTCTTCCCATTCCTTTGTATCTGCCCTACACAACACGTCTAATAATACAGAGTTCAAAGCTATTTGGCTTCTGATGAAGAGCGAAGACAGGATGCAACACTTTGTTATGTCAGGTGATAATGCATCGCTAAAGAAAGTGCTAATGACTCAAAAATTACATAGAGGAAGCAACAAGAAAGTTCTAACAATAAGCAAATTAACTTAATTCTCTGAAAAGAATGGACTTGGCTGGACACGCTTACTCTAGCTATTCCTGAAAGAGCAGAGCAAGCATTCCAAAACCAGAAGAAAATTTGGAAATTGGGGTTCACTTAAATCATACCATCTTAGGCCTGTACACCTTGGGATGTTTTGGCACACATACAGGCGTCCTCCTTTCACAATCTAATTCAAGATCCCTTGCACTTGCCAAATACTTAAGATAACACTTACGTGTGCAGATTTAAAAGTACTCACAAACAATTTGCTAAGAAGATGTCAGGCTAAATTTGAAACCAGCAATATCTGAAATGGACAGCTGGGCTAGATCTAGCCCCCTCCCTCCCCAACTTTTCAGCATTTTCTGCCAGAGATCACATTCATCAGTCAGCTGAACCTTGTTCCCAGATGTTTGGAACATGCGAAAAACAACCTGTGAATCAGGGAGTTTTCCAAGACTCAGCAATATGGTCACAACAGAGTTTTGGAATGAAAAGGCAAGGGATACTGTTCATGTCATCCTCTCTCTACAGAAAAGAAAACCAATTACATCTCTTTACAGGAGACATAATCAGCTCCCTTCTTTCCAATGGAGAAAGCCTTTTCCTCCATGAAAAGCTTACACTGCCTCCCACACAATCACAGGACAGACAAAAGCCCCACCAAAATCTTGCTGAGGCACATGCCATGCTGAGGAAACCTAGCAGTAACCTCAGATAGGAGGAAACAGTGCCTGTGCTGAGAGGCTCACACGTTGAATCCCGACTTATGCAAATGTATTTGGGAGGAAAGTACTGCAAAGATGCTCTCCTTCCACCATACAGAACTCTCTGAGTTTTGATGTAAAACCTCATGATTTTTAGGGGTAGCTGACCATTACATTAACACAGGTATGATGGCAGGGATTAGAGTGCATCCTACTACTGTATAATATGGATTTGTGTGGGGGTCATTTGTATATTGCCTCCTACCCTTAAGCTCATTCTTGCACCGAAACATAAATAATTCCTGTTCACAGTCCCTCCTCTGAGGAGGAAATGTGCACTCCAGGTAAAGGATTTGCCTTCTGTGCTTTGTTGCTAGACAGCATGGGACAGCAGGGCAGCACTTTCTTTTAGTTGCTCTGTGCTGGATGTGTTTTCCCAGGTCCAAGGAGCCAAGGTGAACTAAAGACTCCTGCAAAGCATCCTTGCAGGGTACTCAGGAAAGCTCTATGAAGTTTGCCACAAGCCCAACTCACATTTTGTTTGCCAGAGGAACACAGTAACATTGACGAGTCCTTTTTGTTTCTGAAAGTCCTAAAATTATTGCTGTGTGCCATTCAGTGAGGCTGGGACAACAGCTGATAAGGAATCAAGGTGATTTTAGGAGGCCAGCCCTCTTATCTGCAGAGATCTATGTAACTGTTAAACAGAGTTGAGGCAAGTTTCCCTCCCTCTGTAACAGTCTTACTCCATCCCAAGTATATGACTTGAGGGTTATCTAGAGTTTTGTCACATCCTTTGGTATCATTCTGCTGCCCACATGTTCCTGTATTTAGAGTAGGGTAATGCTACACATCCAAACTGGGAGCCTGTTTATTTTGCAGTGGCTTCCTTATGCCACCACAGAAGCCACTCAAGAACAACCACGTTCTGTGAAGTCCTAGGGACTGCGAGAGCCTTTTTCCGACTATTCCTCTTCTGGTTTTGCATTCTTATGCTTGCTAACATTTCTATACCATTAACCTTTTCTGCTCTGTACTACTTTTTTCTGAGGCAGAAGTGATTTTCCTTGCAATTTTCCAGACCTTTTCCATGTTGCCTTCAGGGTGGCTGGGGACATGAACTTGTAGAAAATGTTTTATTTCTGTTTCAACAAAGTGTTTAAAGTGCACGCTTTAGTCTGCACCACTGCTATATAGTCTAGGGTCTACCTGCAAGGAATAGAAAGACGGTGAAGTGATGAAAGAAGGTGAGGAAAAAATTACCTTGTAACTTCTAGCAAACCTATCGGTGAGTAACACATTCAGTTTCAAAGCTCCTGGTGGCCAATGTGAATGTTTTTTGGTGGCCACCCAGAAAGTGGCGATAGACCTTACTTCTGACCCATTAAACACACGTTTTGCAGAGCTGCTTTTTTGATGAGATGCCTTTGGACATGTCTTCATTTAACCCAGGGAGCTAGACACTGTTGTCCCTCTTCTTTCTGTGGGAACAGTGACCTGTTTGAGAAACATGAGATGTCTCCACAGGGTATAATTTAGCACTCCCCAGGCATACCAAGATACCTGAAGCACTGTTGTGTCTCTCTGATCCCTTATCTTGCTCATGATCTGCAAATGATCAGTCACTTAAAGCCCACAGGAGAGGAGGTTGCTGCCTACTTACTGAAGGCCTGAGCTTGTCACTTCTACCTTCAAACGAGCCGAAGCTTAACTTAGGGAAAATGATAGGAGCACACAGCTCTGATACACTCTCATTAAGGAAATATTAAGCAGTTCTTTAAATCTGAAACAGGAAATAAGCAAAAGAGGAAAAAAGCAATGCAAACAGCCCTCCCTTAAAAGTGATCTGAATATTTTCAAATAAGACAACATTCCTTGCAGAGGGAAAGGAAATGTACAGCGCACAGCTGTGTCCTTTCCTTGATCTGAGCTGTAATGGCTCTTCCTCATCCTTTTCCACAATACACATGCATATTCTCCAAGCCTCCAGATGGGAGTCAGCACCTCCATTCAGCTCTTCAGTGGGATCACTCTGCTGATGATATTCTTTAGACCTGAGGATTCACTTAACCACCCAGTTTGTGGCAGGCTTCCTTCCTTCTCAGAGAAGTGTCTGATATTAAAATGAACCCAGGACCTCAGAGGTGAAACAGGACTGCTAGAATCTACAGAGGGTTTACATGAATGAATGAGTTTGATTTTCAAGTTTAGGCCAGAAGCAGCCCACCCAGCCTAATTTTTTCTCCCTCATAGTGTCTATTCAACCAAAAGGATTTTCAGACAACCTGAGGGGACTGCGTTCATGGGTGAGTGTGCATTTTACCAGAAGTCCTATTTGGCAGAATGACTTTTACTGTAAGCATTTTGGTTCTGTTGCCCCTGCTACATGCTGTTTCTTGGCCTCCTGGCTGTCTCCAAGTCCTGTGCAAACTTCCCTTTTCACAACGCACTGAGGATCTAGCAGATGCATAGACTACGTAGTTGAGCAATCACTTTATGCCTCAAGCACTGCCAAACAGTTTATTGTGCAGCTTAGCAGGACATATATTTCCTGTTGTTCTGCTACAGAAAACCAAGGCACCTTTCTAGAAATGCCCTCATTCTGCTTGAAACACTCGCATTTTGCAGGAGTGATCCTAAACCAGCAAAATGAATCTGGCAAGGGGTTAAAATAGGATTTGTATTTTATTTTTAACTCGGGCTGGAGAATTCCCTTCTTTCCTATTTCTCTTCCCCTTATGACACCTCTTTAAATAGAGTTGCTTTTTCCAGCCCCAAACCCACCTAATGCCAAGGGGTCAAGCTATGTTTCTCAAGTCCTTTGTTCACCAGAGCAGTATGGGGGCATGAGATAAGTATTTGCTGAAGCCACCAATGATTAAGACATCAGCACCATTAAGAGCTGCTGCCTTCTGTGCAGTCAGCTCTCTGTGAGCCGCCCCCAGTCCTCTCCTGTATCGGAGCAGCCCGCTTCTCCCTGGGGGATCGCCACAGCCAGCTCTGCAACGAGGCTTGTGCTCCGCTCCTCACATCCAGCCTGCTTCCTCATTCATCATTCGGGATGCGACTGCTACTGCCACCACTGCAGACACCTAAAGACTGAGGATGTTGTCTCCTCCTTGCTACGTAAGGCTTTTCTCCCTTCCTCAACTGCTTTTTAAGGGAAACATCCTACTTTTTCCTTTTTTTTTTTCTGTGCTGCGACAGAGGAATATAGGTTCTGACCTTAAAAGCAAGAGAGTTGTACTGCAGTCCTCATGGTGGTTATGGCTGGCACTCTGTTACACTGATGTTCCAGCCGAGTCAGGGCATTAAAAAGTATGCATGGAAGCATCCTCCCATGCAAAAGGCCACTGTCATCATTGCAGAGCTGGACTAAAGACTCTGTGTTTCCCACCCAGATGTGTCAGGGACACACGCAAGTGCCAGCTGGTGGGTGAAGCACAGCTGCTATTCTCCTTCAGTCTCTGGAGTTCAAACTATGGGAATCAAAACAGAAGTCAGAGCATTTGTGAGGCTACTCTAACTTACCCTTAGAGACAGGCGTCTTTATCTCTACTGCCTCTAATGCTGCAGAGAGACTTGAGAAAGCAGGCTGTGCCCTTCAATCTACTGACAAATGTAACTGCTTGGCAAAATGCAGTATGTAATACCAAAAGGGAAGTCTTTCAGTAACAGCTTTTCTAAACCAAAGATCAGTCAGCAGCCAGAACAGGACTGCCAAGCATTTCCAAAATGTAAGGCGCATTCCCATTTTTCAACTAATCAACAGAAAATTGAGGGAGCTGCACATGACCTGATGTGCTGGTACAAAGCAGATGCAGCGATGTCAGAACTCCTATTCCTCTGCAGCACTGGCTGAGCACAAACAGCACCCCCTTCACTGTCACAGATTACCCTTACAATATGGGTATTTTGTCCTGCAGGACAGAGAGAAGGAGGAATCTAGAAAGAAAGGAGGAAAACTAACTGCTTTCCACAGACTCCTAGGGCAGCTCTGATGTGCTCGGGGCACTGCTTCTACCTTCACACAGGACTTTGCCCATACAACAGCTCCGCTCAAACCCAGTGAGAGAGGATTTAACGTTTCTTTGGCAATAACTTCCCCCTGAATCCCTTTCTTTCCATCCAGGGACCAACACACCCCTGCCCAGACCAGATGAGTGGCCAGGTGCAAGGTGGTCTTTTCAAGAAGATTGTTATCCTTTTCGTATTTTGTTCTTTTGTCCTTTCCAAGCAATTTTTCCTTGGGACTCTGGAACAAGCAGTCACTTCAGAACAGTGTTACTATCACATGGACGATGGCTCCAGGACCTGCGGGGCACCTGTGAGCGGGCAGGCTGTATTAGAAAGCATCAGCACTGAACAGCTCACTGGTACATCTTCCTCACTGGGGATTGCTGTCAGTCACTGTAAAGCAGCCTCCCAGTGCTAACATAACTTGGGTCAGGCATCTGATACATGCTAATACCCTTTTCATTCCCCCAAAAATATTCTTCAAACTGGATCACAGGGGATTTTCTTACATTAGGATTAAAGAGCCTCTTCTTACATGACTTTTTTTTCCAAAAGTGCAATCATGATAATTCTAAAAAAAAAAATCACCATTGAGAAACACTAAAAAGCTTTCTGTAATACTGCTTACTGTTAGTATTTGTTTCCCTCTTGGAATTCAGGTACTACCAGTGGGACCTTCATCAAATGCTGACAACTCTCCCCATCAGGAATCCCCTTAAGGAAGGATGTTTCCCCTCTGGCAGCTCTCCTGTGGGTGGCAGCAGCAGGTAATACCCCCATTTTCAAAAAGTTCAGTAATTTTGGGTTCTCCACACTTAAGCACCCGAGAGACAGATTTTCAGCTGCTGAACTACCCGCAGCTAAGATTTTAAGAATTATTCCCTTTTCCAATACAAAAATTGGATTTTCAAGTTGCTCAGACACTATAGTTGGCTAGGTCTAATGAAAATCTGGCCTAACAACTGAAGTTGAGCCCCTATGCTAGACCTAAGCCATAAATTTTGGAGGTGCTGAGAGGCTGCTGCAGGGTCCCACTAGAGGTGGGAGTAGTCAGTCTCATTACAGCAAATGTCTTCTAGATATTCCTCAAGAAAAGCACCCCAAATATTGGACACATCTACACTGTTTGGCATACATACACATATACAACAGAGAGAATATTAAAATGAATAAAAGGTGCAATACCTTTTATCGTATGTATATACATAGTTCCAAACTCGAATCTGAATGAGGTCTGCATCCAAACCCACCTTTGGCATACCATTAAACAAAATGATAACCACCTAAAACCTGAAGGTTTCATGGGGTGGGGTTAAAGGTGGAATGATTACCTGAAAAGATATCCAAAGGAAGCCATAAAGCTGTCTAAGGATCTCATAACTTAGTCTGGATTCACTGGGTCTGGAAACACTCTGGCAAACCTCTCTGGGAAATATGGCATCAATACTGCCTTTCTCTGACAGGCCATACAAGGGAGGGTGCGAGGTTGAGGCACTGATTTGGGTTTCAGAAAGTCAAGCTTCACTTTCTGAATTTCTCAAAACCTTCTTTTGCTCTGGATGGATTACTTAATCTAGCTGTGCCTTACTTCAGTATTTAGAGAATAGAGACAGTAAGACATTTGACTATTCCCACATTTTTCTGCCCTTTTACATGCATTGCCTGTTTCAACTGTAAATGCTTCAGGTCAGAGACGGTCCTTTGCTTTGTTTTTAAACACAGCTACAGCACCTAATATTCCAGGACATGTGCTAAGACACACCCTCTGACAAACAGACAAAAAAATGACATTTCAAATGTCACCACTAACTCAACTTACAGCCTGCAGAGAATGAAGCTGTGGGGGGTGAAGCCTGCAATATATCATAAGGAGTAAAATGTAAGTTCAAAGCACGCTGCCACGGCTGAACACCTGATTGTGGTTGGTGCTGGTGCTCTTCTCTACTCCCCTGGCTCCATGCAAGGCATCGGGAGTCCGCAGCTGTCCTCATGTAAGTCAGAAGCAAGCAGAGACACCACACACCCTCTGAACACAGGAAAATACAGTGTCTCGTAAGCTGGGAGGGAGGGCAGGAGGCTTTACAGGTAGACTAGAAATAATAGAGAAAGCTTCATGCTGAAAGGCAGGGAATCTTTGTCATGACAACAGAGCGAGCTGTTAAACTATACAATATGTGCAGGGAATGTAAAGATAGGCAGTATTCTGGGTCTCCTGCTCTCAGCAGGGAGGAGCTGGCAGGACTGCAGCAGTGAATGATGGTTTATTTTTAACAACAGCTTCTAAAGCAGGAGCTTGTGATTTTGTTTGTTTGTCACTTTTTATTTCATCCAATGGTCTAGATGGATACTAGCTCCTTTTGCAAGATTTTTTTTTATTTATTTATTATTGTTTCTCCTTGAAGCAGGGACTGCAAATGCTGTGGTAAGTAGACTGAAAGGTTCACTCAGTTTCAGCTGCAGTTTCCCTAAGTGCTTCTGTGTCCCCCGCTGAACTGCTGTTTTGTAACACAGTGGAGGTGGAGCACGCTTTGGGGATATTCCATAGCTCTCCTCTTGCCTCCACCATACCACGGAAGAACCATTTTTTCTTCTCCCTTCCCTTCACCCTTCCTTCCTGCAAGGGGACAAGAACCACCAAGGAAGAAAGATGTACCATCACCTTGTCCAGGCCTTTTTGCACCAATCAAAATCTTGCAAATCTAAAGCATTAACCTAGTGGTTTTGTGCTTCGCTCCTGCCCCATGTCCTTCAGGCTGTGTGAACACAGCTTGCTGCAGACTAACAAGCCACACAGCAAATGCTTCACATTGTGGACTGACATGGGGGGAGCAGAGGATCTAGAGCTGCAGCTCAGTGGTCTGAGGAAAAAGCTCTGCCGGTTTGTGCCCCTTAATAATGGGCAGTGAGCATAGAGGGCAAGCGTGACTAGGTAGGAGAAAAGAGGCTATCTAGGGAACCATGCAACACGAGTGCTGGGCTTTGCAGTCCCTAATAGGGGTGAGTCAGACTCTGAATTGCTGTGCTGCTATCTTCATTACAGTAGATGCTAATTCAGCTGGTCAGGTAAAGTGTGCTTTCAGGAGGCTAATATGAGCAAGCATATTGAGGCTCTGGGACTTTTCCAGGCTTCATAGCTGTCCTGCCTAAAGGGAAGAAGCACTTGTGAAATACAAATCCACAGCAGGGTCTGGGATACCAACCTCATTCAGAGTTTGCTGGGGTGGGGAGTAACACCAGACTCTGAGCTGTTTGGCAGATTAGTGGGGCAGTTTATTCTACTGTGGTGCTTTCAGAGGCAGCTGGAGGCACTGTGGTGTGGAAGGTCTCAGTTCCAAGCAGGCACCTTCTACCAGCTTCATAAAACCATGCATGGAAACTTCTGAAAGACTTCAAAAGAGGGAATAAGACATTGGGAAAGAATGACCCTGCTCCCTACCCTGCTTCTTAAGTACCCAGCAGGATTTGAGGGTTTCCTTTAAAGTGCCCAACCTAAAGTCTACTGCAGTGAACTCAGAAGACACTGACACTCGAGGCCACCAGATCAGGCTTTTGGACTTGCACTGCCACACCTGCAAACCCTTAGCTGGTCTTTCTACACAGAGGGAAGGTGTAGAGGTAGTAAAGAGGGATGAGACCCGGTGCCTCCCCTTTCCTGAAGGGACAGCTGACACGCAGTGAGGAGCCAGGCAGTCCTCTAGGTGCATGAGGTACAACAGACACAGCTCTTCCCTTCGGTAGCTATACAGACCCGCAGTGCTGAGAGTAACAACAGCTTGTTGTTGTCAGCTAATGAAGCAGCTACAATAACAGCAGTATGCTGAGAGGCAGAGGCAGGGTGCCATTTTTAGGGTTATTTTATTCCGACTGGAACCATGCTCCAGCCCCTTGGGAGCCGACCCTTTTCACTGAGCTTTCTGGAGGGAGCAAAGGAGCGGAGGTGAGATTCTCAGCCGAGACATCAGAGCCAAGATGTTCTCTGAACCACTCTTTGTTGCCATCTCTTCGCAAGCCTGCAGCCTCCGCTCCCTCCTCCCCTTCCCAAAAATAAAGCTCCATGATGTAAAAACGTTCCTTTGGGGCTGGAGGTGGAAAAACTAGGACACCACAGTTCGGAAAACGCTCAGCACTGCATGAAATATTCACTATCAACCGAAACAGGTTTACCCGGAGGAGGGTATGATGAAGAGGGAATGGGGAATCAATTTCACTGTCCTATGGTTTGTTATTCTGGCTGCTGCTTCTCTTCTCCAAATAAGCTAAGCTTTTTGGAAGCTTCTGTCTGACCCAATTCTCATTCCCTCACTTTTCACTCCCTCTATCCCTCCTGTTTTATGAGCATATCAACACGCATCCTAAAGGCATTCTTGCCCAATCCTAAATACCGCTGCTCTCCAGAACAGGGCTAATAACGTAATGATGCATCGGAGAGAGAAAGAGAGCGCATGTGCAGCTGAGCGATCCATCATCTGTGCACCAGGGGGATAGGAAAGCATTGAGTAGTGCCCCCCAGCCCCTGTAAAGGGCTTTCCCCTTCCCTTCCCTGAAATGGCAACAAAACAGAGGTTGCAACAACAAAACAAAAGTTACAAGAACAACTATTTCTTTCCTCTCTGCTCTTGAAATGTTGCACTTCAGGATCAGGAGTGAATCAAAATACTTCTCTCTATAACTGACTACCAAGTTTTTTGTACTGTTTTTTGCTTGATACAAATGACAGGAAGAAGCCTGGAAAATATGGAAAGCAGGAGAAAAGGCTCTGGTGATGTTATCAACCTCGTGTTCACATTCTACCTGCTGCAGTTACAGGTTTCAATGCAGCCCCAGCCCGAAGCAAAATTAACTGGGTGACTTTGTGTCCAGACATACAGGAGGTTCAGCCACATCACCAGAGAGGCAACATCCCAAGCAATAATGAGGTGTTCAGACGGTGCAACGGGAAAAGGGAGAAGATCAGGGGAGGTGACGAGAGGAATGACATAAACTTTATCTGTGGTTCCCTGTGGGTATCACGTGATGGGAGATCAAGGCAAAGCCAAAATGCCCTGTCAGAGCTGCAAGAGGAAGACGACGACGTTGGTCTGCCTGGGATACAATCCCCAAACTCGCATAATGACCAACAGGAACTTAACCCGCCCCACCCCCCGGATTTTCAGCACTCAGTGCATTCAGACAACACATATGGGAAATCACACATTTCGGGTTTTTTCAATGAGCTCTCACAGAGAATGGGGCTTATACACAAAGCCCAGCTCCCGTACATCGACAGTTTTAAAAAAACAAAGCTACAACTGAAAGCTAATCTGCAATGAATACATTTTCCGCTCAGCCAAACCCCAAACACACTTTATCAAACAAAGCTGCTCTTCAAATTATCACCTGCTCCAAAGGGCATTTTCCTAATGTCGAAGAGCATGCACACTCAATACTTGTTCCACTGCAAGTGAACAAGGAGCTGCATCCTGCTACCAAAACAGGGAAACTACAAGGAAGCTATGCTCATCTCACTAAACACATGGTACCTTCTCCTACTCTCACAGCTGGAGCTGCTTTGCTCACTCGTGTTGTACACTTCATGGGATATCCCAGTGGATCCCTCTGAGACCTCTGAACAGGCACAATGGGCCTAAAGCTATGGCCAAACAGAGCAGTAGTATGTGTAACCTGGATGTGAAAAGTCAGTCACAAATTTACCAGTGCCATACAAAAAGTAGGATTCATTAACTCAGCTGAGTCTGGTCTTATAATTTAATCCTTTGTGCCAGTAAAATAAATTTTTTAACATATTTATCAATTATCATTTTATTATTTGTATTTTGCTAAGTCCCCATTTAACATCATGCCTTTCTTTTGATACCTGTAAGCACAAAAATAGACAGTTCCAGCCTTACTGAGACTGGGAAAGCAGTTAGAGGTGGAACTCAGACTAGGGGTCTGGCTAGACCAGAGGTTTCCCAACAGATGCCAGCAGCCACTGCTTATGGAACCACACTAACCAACAGAGCAACTAAGGAGTGAGTCTTCCCTAGTTTCTCTACTCCCTTTGGCTCCTGGCAATCAGCAAGGACCACTTGACCTGGAACGTCTATCCAACTGGCTCTCTTTAACTCTCGAACCTATACATGCTTTAGGCTCCCATTATTTTGCCGTTTCATGATGTGATTTTGTTCATTTTAAATGCCCTACCTCAATCATTTAATTGATTTCCCACTTGTTCTGGCAGGTCATTCCCTAATAACTTCTCAAAACTGATGTTCTCGTCATAGGTCAAGGACTCAGATTTCAAAGAATATTTGGGAAATGAAACAAAGGCTACCTTTCAGTACCCATTTTTTATCTTTTTCCTAGGAGTTCGCTCACTTCAAGAACTCCACTAAAAGCAGCAGTGTTTTTTGTCCTGTTAAGTGAAACTATACAATAAATGATTATGTATGTTTGTCTTTCTTTTTTTTCTCTGTAAGGACAAAGAAATCTTTTTCCATTCATTAACGGGAAGTTCCTAAATGATAATGTCTTAGCTCTCTTCACTGATGCTTTTCTAGAGAAGTAATCATTGGAAAGAAAAGAAGATTCTGTAACCAGTAGCACATTACAATGGAGTGAACAGATGGATAACAGGTAAATGCCGTGCCTGGTTGAGATGGAGGAAGCGGAGTGGTGGAGAAAAGTCACAGCTGAGCTCACACTTAAGTGAATTAAGTTGATAAATATTTATTACCTACAATGTTCTGCAATAAAGATCTAGTTCTTTTTACTACCTGCTGCTTGTATTTGCTTTTAGGAATAAAGTTGGCCTTTATGATCTGAAAATTTGCTCATTTACTTTAATTAAAATATATGAGAACAGTTTTTAAAGGGGTGCCCCATTTGAAAAAGGTCAGTTCTATGCTGTGCCCCTAGAGGGCTGCAGCAGGAGGTGCTATCGGTGACAGCATCAAGGAAGACCACCAGCTGAATAGTAATAGTATATTTGAGGAATTGCACATCTTTGCTGTACAGGCCGACCTCTTCAGACAAGGCTTCTCACTAGGGGATGGTATATTTGCTCTCTATACAATGTCAGGAATACGAAGAAGTCACATGGCCGCTGTTCTATTCAAAATTACAGTCTCTGCTGGATATAAACAAGCGAAGCCTTACTACCTACATGAACCACTACACGGATTGGTTCTGGTGGCTTCTGCAAGAAAAATCAAGAATGCTCCCAGGGGTTTACAAACTGCTTAAAGAGACACTGTCTAATTCCTACATACTCTGCAGGGCTTATTAAAATCCTTCAGGAGACAGCCACAAGCACAATTAGAACTGGTTCCAGTAGCACACAGCTGCATCCTGTGATAAGCAGGGGATTGAGAGCATGGCAACACAATTTGACTCTGCCAAAACGGCTATCAGAGGGACTGATCACCACTGTCTTCCCTTCTACTTGTGGTATATGCTGTCACTGCTGGCAGCAGCAAACTTCACAGGGAATAGGCACACCTGGGACCGGACAGAATTTGGCAGGCACCTGGAAACTCAGCAGATGTCAGGTGTTTTATATAGCATGCATTTTCCCCAGAAAGTCCATCCATTTGGATAAACATTCACTGACATAAACAGAGACAGCAGCCCTGCTCTCTTCCACCTGCTAGCTGCATTATTTGGGAAGGCCTGGCCACCATTTTTTTATTTATTTACGAGGAATCTTCTTTGAGAGAGGATTTACACCCTTTTGTCTCCCAGCAGAAATCATCACCGCATGTTCCTTCGGTGACAGCCGGTGGTTTGCCTTCATCCATTAACAGCAGGCACAGAGGCCAAGCTGAGCTGCCTACCTTGAATTCAGGGCTCTCTGACATCTTGCTAGTCAAAATGCCCCAAAGTCTTTTGGGCCCTTGCGCAGCCTAAAACCACAAGAGTTTGGGGTTTCTGGGGCAGAAACAAGAAGAGTGAAGGTGAGCAGAAGAAAAATCAGTCTCAGAGAAGACTTCAATGGATGGATGAAGCTTCATTTGATTTACATGGGCCACACCAGACCTGCATCTCCTAGTCATTGGGCTCCTTGACCTCCCCAGTGCCAAAGTAGTTTTTCAGGTGAGGAAGAACACATTAAATGTGAATAATGGCAGTCTATTGCTAACTGATTCCTTCCACATGAAAAAGAGGTGTGCCATCACCTAATAATATTTTAAGTAATACCTGAAAAGGATCTGAAGTGAAAACCTTGGGAGTTTGTTTGCTGTTTAACTTTGGATTAGCAACTTCTGCCTCCCTACAAACTGGGAACAATAATACTTAACTTGAGGACTGTGACATAGTTTAATTCATGAATACTTCGGGGGATTCTGGTGGAGATTCATTCACGATTTCACGCTGTGAAGCTCTCTTGAAAAGCAGTGCTCGCACAATGTGATACAGGGAAAAGGCATTATGCCAGGAGCAAGAAGATCTGGTGTCTTCTCTACCTCTGCCATTTACCTTGCATGTGATGCCAGGTACATCACTTCATTTGATCTATCCTTTAATTGGCTATTGAGATAGTTAATTTATGGAGTATGGATTACCTATTACTATCTGTTTGTACAATACAACATTCACGCTTCAGCCAAGTCTATGCTAAATAACACAAGTAGTAATTTCAAAGACTAATCGTCTGTGCTGTATCATTCTGTTCATGTATTTTAGATAGAAAAGATACTGGACTAGTAAGTGTCGATCAGAAATATAGAAGGCCAGCCCCTCTGCAGCTGCCCAAGGAGAGCTCTGGAGATAAATAGCTCAGCTATTTCTAACTGGCACATATTGTTCTATAGGATTATTAATGCCTGCTGCAAACTTGGCTTCCAGTGGGTACCTTCTCTGGGATCAGTGGGTGTTCACAAAGCTTTTCCTTTGCAGAAGGTGTTAACAGCGCTGCTTACAAGCAATATCCCCAGTGTCTGTATTGTCATGGGGATTTCTGCAGATGGCTCACAGTGATGAGTGTTAGTAATTTATTACTGTGCCTTGCTCTTCTTCTGTCTTTTCCCTCTACACAGGCTCTTTCTAACACTGTCCCTCCTTTCTTTTATCCATAGCAGACAACCTACAAGAAGCCTTGGCAAAGAGGGGATGCTAGTCCAAATGGGATGGACAGAGCGCCTCAGACAGGTGCACAACTCGGGGGCAAGTGACAGCACAGCCTTAAGTCAAATGAGTCAGCCCTGATTAGATAAACTGGCAGCCAGCCACCAAGATAAAGTGCCTACCTCTGAATTCAGCAATGTCAGTTTTCACAAAGTTAAAAAGGGATGGAGGGAGGGAGAGAGGGAAGGAGGAAGGGAGGGAGAGCAGGGATGGCACAAGCTGGTGAACACATGCAGGTGAACCAAATTAGACAGATAAAAAAAGATGACAAGGACAATACATGCTAAACATACTCCACTACTGCAAGCTCTGTCCTGCTGACCTTGGCCAGTGATTAATGTTACTTTAGAGCGCATTCAGGTCTGCTGTTTATATGAATCCCCCTGGACTGAAACAGGGAAAAATGCCACTCAGGCTGCATGGGTGAATCTGCGAGGAGTGGAATGAGTCTTTATTGCCATTTAAATAATTTTGTTTCTGGCTGAAGTTTATGCCTGAATTTCATGCTGTGCAACTTTCTTTCTCTGGACCAGCTACCACACCCCCCCGTTGTAAAAACAAACAGCAGATCCAAGTCAGTCAAGCTGCTTTAAGAAAGTGAAAGAAAACGAGGGTGGAGAGGTGCTGTTCAAACATGCAAGATCTTTCCTTACCAGTTATTCTTCCTGACAGGTTAAGATGCATCTACCAAGCTATTTGCAAGATGCAAAGAGCCCGTATCTTAATTTACCAGAAAAAATGGCATGACACAAGTTGTTGGGTGATTCAGGACTTCAATGAGAGAAGCAGGAAGGACAGAAGCCATGGAGAGGTTCCTGACCCGGAGCCTGATGCAAGGCTACAAGAGAAGCTGTTTGAAGCCAGTTTGTGCATCTCTGCAGTATGGTGTGTCTAGCTTTAGCTAAATCACAAGCTGACCAAATCTGCCAGACTATTTCAAAGGAAATAGCAGCTACTGGGTCTGAAACATACTCTTTTTACTTGCTTTTCTTCCCAAGATTTGCTTTTACACATCTACAGTTGTAGCATCTATTCCCTTCCCCTCCTCTACCTTCTTACTTTTACTTCACAGTGATGGGTAAATCACAGAGAATGGAGTCTGTTGAGTTCTGCTCAATATATTTCTAATTCATCTCATGGTCTCCCCCAAATCCCAGAAAAACAGGGATGCCCCAAACAGAGAATATCAGATCTTTAAGGAATACACCAAGAAAAAGTGTCCCAGCATAAGCACAACAGCCATTCACTAAACTCTTGTTACAGCTGGCCACTACTTCCCATGCAAATATGGCATGTGCCTGGCCTGAGACAAAATCTGAGTGTTTTTCCCTAGGGAGTGCTGCCATCCATTTCTGTCACCGTTCTCTACATGCACCTGGGCACCAGCTATTTATACCAGTTGGCACTTCCAGTCATCCAAATACTTCACATAATTCATAAGCCTAAAGCAGTAAACACCCACCTTCCCACCATTTATATCTTTCCCCAGGAGAACTCTGCTCAGACACAGCATTAAGGTTTCTGCTTTTTACCCAATTTTCCAGCTGGGTTAACTGAGGCATGCCAAGGTCAAGTGACTCGCCCAAGGCCACGCAGTCAGCTGCTTAGCCAGCATTGCATCCCAGGCGCCGCCAGTCCCGCGGACATTTGCTCCAGTTGCCGGACCATGAGGCTTCCCTCTGAATTGCCATGTACTGCACACAACACCTACAGGCCAGAGGAGTCTTTGTCTTTGACTTCCAGCTAGAAAAGGCACACGAAGGGAAGGAAGCGAGGAGGAGGCAGTGTGGTGGGGATGTAGCTGTAATGAGGGCAGGCGCAGGTGTGGGAATTCTCATTTAGGAGACCAACAGCTGCTCTTGGTGACAGACAGAGCCTATAACTGATTAGCTTTAATAAGAATGACACTTAAGTATGCATCAGAGCCTTGGACAGGCAGATCCACGTAGCTTTCTAAAGATATGCCTTTCACAGCCCCTGAAAACAGTGAGCATCAATGGGAAATTGGGTTTATACTGTGCTGGGGACTCTTCAAATGTCTGACCTTTGTTCACAAGAAAAGCAGCTCCCACAGAGAAGAGAGAAAGATAGAAACTGCATCATGCTGCAGCTATGGGTTTTATTAGCAACAGGGATACTGAAAGAGAAAACTTCACAGGTTGTGCTCCAAGACTTCTTCTGCCTTTCAGGAGAAGCCCAGCTAAATGCATTCCTCCATTTATTTAAAACACATAGAGCAAAATGTGTCAAATAAATAGGAGGAAGGGTGACAACATAAATTAAAGCCAATGCTCCTCTGCTCCAAGCAGCACTCCTCCACACCTTATTCATTCTCCCCGAGCCTCACAACAGATTACAGGAAACAGCCTATTCTCTCCTTAGGATAAATAACCTTGTGGCCCAAAACCAGGAGCAGATTTACTAGGGGTTGTAATTGCAACTGCAGTCCAAACCTTTACCTTCATCTGATTAGCACCTCCTGGTGTGCCTTCTGTGCTCCCAGGCACATGATGTAGTTGCAATCACACAGTTGCACTTATTATGAACCGGGAACATGATGAGATCAGGCTCTAAAACTTCACCATAAAAGGCCACACAGTTGCAATTGGTAGTGTTTGCGCTCCTGTACTTTTGAATTGGCCTTTGATTTCTTATGAAGTCTGGATTTAGTTTTGCAAAGCAGGTTTCTTCCTCCTCTAGAATTTACAGGGCAAAACATGTTCCCCTCACATCTACATGTCTAGTTCCTTCTTTACACAAGAAAGCAAGTTTTAAAAGAAATAAGTATTCTCAAATTGCTCTGCATAGGGAGTGAACTAAAAACTGTCTTTTCCCATTCAACAGAAGTTTGAAAGGGTATTAAATTCTATGACAAAACCAAATTCTTCATCCAGAATGAGATGTTCTACACATGGAGCTAGTTCTGAGGTGCTACAAGAAGCTCATGTTTCAACAGCTATTCCAGCGTTTCCTCATCTACACAAGTCCTATAGGTAGCCTCACAAAATTTCAAACAAGCCACAAGAGAAATACTATTCTTGCCTGCCACTGTGCCACACCAGTGATTAAAATACAGACCTGAGAGCCAAGACTCTAGACAGGTTTCTTTTCTGACTTTCAGAAAGGTCAAAAAAACCCGCCAACCTTCCCAAAACCAGCTACCATTGAGGGCCATAACAAGGTTAGGCTGCCAGCGCCACCCTCTTACCTTCACTGATCTGTCAACTGTACTTGGTATCCATATACCCACTTTACTCCTTCTTTTAGTCCTTCAGCAGAATCAGCCCAAGTGAACCCTACACCTGCACCTCAGCCACTCCCATTCACCGTCCAGCATATCACTCTAAACCACAGATAATGGTAAGTTGATGCACCTGATGGACCTTCTCTTCTGCCAGCTCTGCAATGGGAACAGTAACGAGTAGTAAGAGGACATTCCTATCTTAAACCACTGTATCCATTTGCTTAGTGATGCAGGAGGCCAGAGCCCTAGTCCCACTTGGTGGGGACAGTGACTGCTGTCTGGTAAATTGGATTATCAGTAAAAAAATCTGGAGATTGTTTCTTTTCCCCCACACACAGCTGCTCTGTCTTGAGCAGAATATCCTTAAAAAACATACATTGATTTAGCACATTATGGATCCATGAGAGAAAGAGAGGAGCTGAGAAGCAGAAGTTTAAGACATCATGCCAAAGCCAAATCCACCAGAAAGCATGTGACTGCAAGAGAAGAGATCTTAGTTCCTTCTAAGCTGCACAGTCCCAGAGCTACGATGGAAAGCTCCAGTCCTTCCTCCTGATTGCTCACCTCATCCTTCACACTACAAGGCTATTTCTGCATATTCAGTCATTATTTCACTTAGTGTTGGCTGCTAAACAGTTAAAATAAAAGAAACAATTAAAAAGAAACAATTAAAGAGAAGCAAGACCACGGCTATGACTTAGAGGTTTAGATCAGCAAGATCGGGCATTGGTGCTTTGGCAACAACCTCTACCTGAATGCATTACAGCACCTCCAAATACCCATTTATATATGCCTTGCCCCACTGTCGTGCACCTCCCACTACCCATTTATATATGCCTTGCCCCACTGTCGTGCACCTCCCACTACCCATTTATATATGCCTTGCCCCACTGTCGTAACACAGGTACAACCTCCGTTAGAGTAAATCGTACTGAAAATGGAAGTGGATTCTCAATGACGTAGACAGGAATGCAATATTGCCACCGTAATCATGTGCTCTACAGTAGCCTTTCCATCTTCATGAAGTTTGTGCATGCTCCTAGTTCCCGCTTTTTACTTGTTTGGTTGTTTGTTTTGTTATGAGATACTTTTGAATGAGTGACACACACCATTATTATTACATAGGAATAAAGTAGTCGAACAATGCCTGTGCAGAACCTACTGGTCACTTATTTCACTAAGTCTGTGCCCCCTTTCTATCTTGTCTTTCTAAAGACCCCCAGGCAAAGATGTTTTCCTATTGTCTGAGGGATTGCACTATTTTTTGTGCATACCCACTACTTATGTGAAAAGAGGGGCATATACTGTTCATTATTTACCATGACAACCTCTTCTCTCGCCTGCTTTAAAAAGTTACAATCAGGTAATGAGAGGGTAACCCATGCAACCAAGATAAGAATGGACACAAACTAGAAACAGTGAATATAAACCAGCAACTAATATGAATGGTTTTGCTTATAAAATGTCTCTGAAAAATTGCTTATTCCCAAATGAGTCACTAAAATACTGACAAACGGATTCATGGAAGCTTCAGCAAGTTCACAAACTACCATCCTGATCATGAACTCAGAAGCAGAAACCAGACCTAAATTTACTGTCAAATTCATTTGAAATGAATACCATAACCAAATTTCCTCAGGAACGTATTTCAGGGAACTTTGCATTTAGGTCAGTGGAAAAGACAAGAGATATTAAAAAGACATTTCCCATTTCACAATTGTTCTATCACTAGCACAACTTAAAGCCACAGGTATATCTACCCTACCTATATAGAGGGTATATTATAACCAAGCAAATTATTGTTTGTGTCTCACTGATTGCCAAGCTAGGAGGAGATTCTGTGGTACAGAGTCCTCTAATACCAGGCAGCAGATCTCTGAAATGAAGATGGAAACCAGAAGGGAAAGTCTCACCGAGGGAAAGCAGAAATGCATTTCCTGGAAGCTGGGTGCTGGCCGGAAGGGTCCTCAGTAGTGCATTCAAACTATGCACAATGACTTGGAGCACGTAATCAGCTGCAGTGATTTACAGGCTAGCACAGCAGTGGGTGCAGATTACAGTTGTGCTGACAGAGGCAGAATAACTCCCGGAAATGAGATGCCAGCCAGTACACAGCAAAGGCAGATGAAGGCCCCTAAAGTGCTTCAGATTGGAAATTACATCCTCCTCTGCTGCATGAGTAATTGTTTGGCTTCCATTAGGAATTCTCTCCATTTCTATCACAGTTTTGTTGATGTACAATTCTGTTTTAACAACACGGACAGTTCCTCTCTCCCCTTATGGTCTTGGTTTACGCTTGATGTCAAGAGGCAAAATATCTCCTGCCTGTTGGTTATAAAGTCAAGAGAAGACAGTTAAAGATAATAAAATGGAGTAGCAGACATGACTCAAACAGAACCAAAACGCTTTGGAAAATAGCTTCTTCCCATGCAAGTGTCTAATATTTTCACTTGCAACAGAGCTTCTAGCTCAAGAGCTCAAAGCACGGCATTTTTAGAAAAGCAGATTTTAGTTCCTAAAGCTCCTTGAAATTAAAACAAGTAAAATTTCTGTGGACAGTCTGCAAGCAGTGAGGCAAAGGCTGAGAAGAACATAAGTCAGAAGCTTGGAGCACACTCATTCAACTGATGGTAATTTTTAATGCCACCTATTTAAGTACTTAGCTATTAGATACGTTGGTATGTCCCAAGATCAGTTGTCCTTGGACATTTGAGGACAAATGACCTATTTAAGGAGGCAACACTGTGATTCTGTGTTGAAGCAGAGCATTTGTAAAAATGACTACTGGATTTGAACCCCCAATCTGAGACCGCATCGAAGAAGGTAGTTTTTGGACTGGGTGACAAAAACATAAGACGCAACAACTTCTGTAGAGATGTCAGGCTTTCAAGGCTGAACTCCATGAAGAAAGGTATACTTCCATCTGAAATTGCTCCCCTTTGATCTCAAGGCTACAGAAGGATAAAAGATAGTCAACCGTATTTTGTTCACCTGTTGTGGCTAAAGATGACATGTAGGTAGGAAAAGAGGTAGCACAGGGCTCTGTAGAGAGACTTCCTACCTTCAACATATTTCTTTTTACTGTCAGCTCCTGTGGTGCAGAGATGGCCACCATGGTCAGGGCCTGTACCATGATGCATACACAGTTAAGGAATTGTTAGCATACCTTTGCACCAACTATAAATATAAAGTCCACTTGCATGGAAAGGTGGCAATACGTTGTTGGATTCTCATTCCAGGCTTTGCCTTCTGCTTCTGCACTGCAGTTCATGGCTATCGTGGCTAATCGAAAGACATGAGAAATTTACTACAAAGAGACTAATTTTTCTTTGTATGTACTGACAAAAAATGATGAGTACTGCAAAACTTCCTCTGATACCAACTGGAGCTGAACTTACTGGCTAATTATTTTATTTCTGCCCATGTCAATGGGATTAAAACTTCTATACAAGCACAGGAACGAATTTTTTAAATGCTGAAAACAATTATTAGAATATTTTTCCAAAGCTCCAAACAACAGCAAAACACAGGTGCTAAGAAGAATCATTTGCTACTAACAAGTCAAACTTTACTCAAACTTCAGAGACAGAGGGACTACAAATGCTGCTTTTATAGGAACATCTTTTCAAGAGAGGCCAAGTAAAAAAATAAGTGACAACTAACCATCAACATCATGCGTTCACTCAGCATAGCCAGAATCAAATAGATAGAAAGAAATTAAAAATAAATTTCAATACTATAAATTAAAAGATGCCACAGAAGGTATGCAAATTGCATGCCACAAGGTCTTGTTTTTTGTTTACAAAGAATGTGTTTTCAGTTTGATGGAGAGGCATCATTACGGAGGGAATTTGAGGCATTTTAAATAGCAGAAGTACTCATTAAGAATTCATTTTTAACAGGAAGACTGGAAAAAAAATTAAAATTAATGAGCAAGATGAAGTGGGGGGGAACTTTGAAGATGACAGCTTCTTGCTAAAAAAAGACACACTTGATATTAATCACAAGCAGTTCACATACATGCATTACCCCTAACTCCACTATCACAATCTCCAGGACTAATTCACAGCTGCTTCATGTTCACTTTGTGTCAGGCTACTTGGCAAAGCATGGTGCAGCCCCTCAGACACTGTGGTAATAAAGATGAGGAATAAATCACCAGGCAAAGGACACGGCATAGCCTGTTTTAAACCTAGGTGATTCAATATTCCTGCAGTGGCAGCTATGGGAGACCCTCAGGAAGAGGTACAACTACAGTCTATACCAAAAGCTTAAACTGACCACAGCAGTTCCTAAGTAGGAAAACCAGAAGCCCTCTTACTGCACCACTATTGTGTATTTTCTGTAAACGAATTAAATTTATCTGGGCCAATTGTAGCTGGCACATTAAAACAGCATAGCACCTTTTAAGTCTCTTAAAAAATTTGCCTTGGTTGGGACCTCATGATCTGGACATCAGAGAGATTTTCTCAAACATCCTTTCCTATCCCTCAGTCTTAAAAGGAAGAAAAAACCCAAGGCACCTTTCTTTAAACACACACACACAGGCTAGACTGCTTAACTGATGCACAACAACAAACAAGTTTTAGAAAATTCAGTGTTGTGCAACCATCAGTTTATTCTTCAATACCCTCACACAGTAAAATAAAGTTTTGATTACTCCTCCTGTAAAAATTTTATTTGTTTCTTTTAAATGCTCATATTCTTGATGAAGGGTTGGGGGGGAGGCTATGGTTCAGGCTTGCTATAAAAAATGGTCATTACAAAGCAGAGATGTGGGCAAGCCTTTGCTCTCTCTGGATCTCTACCTGAAGCTAGATCTGGAAGTGAACAGACTAATCCAAGCTGAACTGACCCTGGCAGTGGCAGTATAGAGGGCATCCTGGGCAAATGTGAAATGCCTGGAACAAAAAGGAGCAAAAGCAGCAAAGCAGAAGTTACTGGAGTGAAGGAGGAATAATGGGAGTTGCATGAAAACATTTGAGGGAATAAGCATTTGACTTGGGTCTCATTTCACAGAGAACATGCCAGAAGATCACTTCACAGTAAGCATCTTTCTTAGTAATGTGGTGTTTTTTCAGTGTGATACTCATCTGTATGTGATCATTCCCACTGTCCCCAGTGAGTTGTGTTTATCTCCTTCTGACGCTGCAGAAGAGGTGCCCTGCACGGCAGACAAGAGCACAACCCTACTGAGGGACACCTTTCTGAAAACGATGTCCAGGTCTTTTCCAAAGTCCATTGAAATCAGTGGAAAGACTTTTTCGGAATTTAGTGAGCTGTTGATCAGGCCTAGATAAAGCCTAAGCTCATTTGGAGGAGAACTAAGAAATTTCCATGCTGGGCAGAGATGTCTCAGCTAGCTTCAAACAAGCTGCCTAATGAGCCCAAGCTGAGTGCTGCCCTGATACCGGCTATAATGTTTCTGTCCCCATATGGGCACAGTCAGAGCTAACTTAGGTGTCTCTGCATGACCCTGTATTGCATCATGTAGACATACCCTAGCTGCTTTGTTGCTTTCCTTTTGAAATTATAGCAGCAGCAACAGAACAGACAGTTCACAAATATACAATTATTTGTTATTAATATTTGCCCCTTTAAGGTTTGGCATCTTCAACAACCATATATGAAAATGGGTTGAAAAGACTGCATGAAAACTCTCCTTTAGGACTCAGCTGACCCAAATACACAGTTCTCTTGCTCTGAATTCCTCTATGTGGTGCAGGGAGACAAACTGCTCTGTTTTTTCTCTCTCGCTCGCCTTTTTTTTTTTCCCCTTCCGTAATGCTGCATTGCAGGACCGAATTTTCTGATTATCATGCAGTATCTTATTTTGATTGTCCTTTCCCCAAATTAAATCATTCTGGTACTCTCACGTCAATCAGGAAAGATCTGTCTCCTGCTCTAAGGGGGTAGGTAGTGCCTTTTTGTAATGGGTGAGCTTAAAAGCATACATAAAGTCAGAAAAGTGGTTGCACTTCAGGGCACTGCCAACATGACTATATCAGACAGTGGCATGACAACATGTGACTAAAAAAAGCTGTGACCGCAGAAACCCCTACCGTTGATGCAGTGACAGCATGAAAACACAATTTTCACTGGTTTAGCTTGCCTTGCATAGGGTGAGGGTAACTAGTAAGGCTGTATTCCCAACAGCAGTGCTGTGCTGGTATTGCGTAAGTATTTTGACAGTGCAGTTGGCACAGCTTTCAAAGAAAACTCCTCTTGCTCCCTATTGTATATTCGTAGACAATTCTGCGTAGCCAAATGACACAAACAAGCTTTTAACACCTCTATCATCCCTGCAGAGTAAGCACAGCCATGACAGAAGGAGCAATATCTACTTTGGTTCCTGTATCACCAATAAAGTTAATCAACTAACCTTCAGGTGTAGAAGCTTTACCTTCAGGTATCTTTACCAAATAAGTGAGTTTCTGAAACTAGCAATTAGAAAATCCTTTTTCTCGCTAGCAAGCTTGGATATATTTGATCTACAAGCCATGGAGAGAAAAAAACAAACAGGAAAACCTAAAATAACACTGTTTTTTACAGACATATTTAGAAGCAGAATCCTGCTGCAAAACTGGCTCTTCCAGCTCCTCAGGAAACCTGCACAAGCATTTAACAACTGCAAGAACACTCAAGGTCAAAGGCAAGCTCTTTTTGGAGATAAGTTGCCTTCTAGCTATAATGCTAAACTCTGCAAAGTAGAGGCTGTATTGCAGATGAGATGACTGGGAAATCCCTAAATCAAATAGCAAGCTCTATGAATGATATATATAAATAAGAGCTTTATTGAGCCCTGTGTCTGAAATTCATATACAACAGGAGAACTGGCATGGGAAAGCTGGTCATTGCTTTGCTTCGATGATTTGCTATACATCAGCACCAAGCCTACTCTTCCCATTTCAGCAAAGTACACTTACTCTAGC